>NDFG01000135.1:3148063-3182172 GCA_002167245.1 Sporophila hypoxantha
GGATATTAGGGAAAAAGGTTCTTCACCCAGAGAGGTGGTGAGCATAGAAAGGTCTCTGCAAGGGACAGAGCACCAAGACTGAGTGAAGATGTGGGAAACCACTCCCCAGGCTGTGGTGGGGTTCTTGGGATGTCCTGTGACTGGGCCAGAGTTGGACTCGATGAATCTTCGTGTGTGCTACTACTTCACGAGGTTCTAGGATTCGCTAATCTGTGGGATCATCACTGGTTGGTCTGAACTTGACAAGCCAAGTCCACCTACTTGCCCACGATCCTCACGGATGCTCTGATTCCAGAGGCTAAGATAAATCTTGGCCTGTTTTCATTCTCACAGAGCAGAACAGCAGGGAAAAAAATCACTTCAACAAACAACAACAATACAACAAACAAAAACAAAAACACCAAAAACCAACAGAGAATAAACAAAAAACCCAACCCAAACAAAAAACTTCCAAAGGAAAGGATTTTCCATAAAAGATGTCTGTGACAGTGTTGTTCTCTGGAGTCCTGCCCCTGATCACCACAGAGAACCCCTGCGTGGGCACCTGCTGCTGCCTCTGCTGTACTGGGTGGGTTTAGAGAGCCAGAGAACAAAGGGTGGCTCACATCTGAGCACCTTTGGCATGTTGAAATGCTACATGAAGGCTCACATTGCAGTTTAAGAACCAGTTTAGTAGCTGCAATTTTACCTTGAAATTATGCTTAAATATTACTTTGTGCAGATTCTATAAACGTGTTTGCAGTTACTGTTCCACACAACTACATATAGGAAAAAAAATTGTCTATACCTGATCCTTGATCTGTATTTGCAGGTCTGATATTTCTCCTTAGTCTTGTCCATGCCAGTTTAGCTAATAAAAATATTAATTTACTGCTAGCCTCAGAGTAGGTCCTCTCTTGTCCTCATAATAGAGGCAGAACAGAGGTAGCACTAAACAGAAAAAACCCACAAAGGACATATTAAATAAAAGAACTAGAAAGAGATAGAAAAAAAGTGAAACTTTTCTTGAGCAAAAGAACAAGCAAAAGAGGTCAACACCTTGAATTATTTACAGAGGGCCAGTAACTCAGGTTCTTTCTGCCCAGTATACAAGCAGTCTGTTTATTCTGATAAAGAARCAGCTTTTTATGTATATCAAACAACATATTCAGAAAGCTTGCAAAGAAAACTCTATAGCCTCAAAGACAAATGCTTATCTGGAACATGGAGGAAAAGAAACTCTAGAAGTTAATGTTTGTGTCTCTCTATCTGCACCAGCACCTCTTGAATAAAAGCATTCTTATTTTCATACAGAGTTAAGATACACACATATTAAAATAATATGTACACATACATGCACACACACACACACAGACACATACTGAATCTCGTATTTTCAAGCTGAATACTGCAGCAATTTATTTTAATAYGAATGAAACTGTGACTCATGCTTGACTTGAGATTAATTTGAAAATGAGTTTCCAGTACCATGAAAGGACTGTGGCTTCCTAGCTGCTGTCTTGACCTACTTGACAGGTAAATCAGGTACAGCTTTGTTCCTCCAAGGTTATCCATTCCAGAGATAGGTTTTCTGTTTGGTATGCAGGCTTGCAAAACCACCCTTTGAAGATGTGGGGTTGTCTTGCTCTCTCTAGATGTTAAGCTTCCTTTAAACTGTGATGAAGGATAGGGAAAAGAGTTCTAATCACCAAAGAAATCCTTTAAAGCATTGATGTTTCCAGCTGTCAGATCACCTTGTAACAGCAGCAATGGAGAATTAAAGCTCATGTCCAGTTGTGTGTGAAACCTTGGCTCTGCACAGAGGCCTCAATGTGACARTAAGAGGAAGCAAACATTGCATTGGAGCTGTTCTTGTGTCAGTCACTGTAAAAAAAAAATTCTAGTGCTAATTTACTTAATGTTACAACCTGATCCATTACTGATGGAGCAATGCAAAGTTAGAAAACAAAATATTATATTATGTGCATGTTTCTTATTAGAAAGAATAATCCAGCCAGAAACACTCTGAGACAGTAAATATTTGCAAGTTTGGATAATATGCTTGTCTTCATAATTGGCAGAATTGATGTTGCTGAGTTTTCACTTCACAACTCAGAATTATCCCTCACTCTCTAATACATACAGACCCCTTTTCAGATTTGTACAGACAAGTAGCTGGTATAAAATAAAAATTCACTGCAAGGTAATTTAAAGTTTGTTATAAAAGAGAGTAAGGTTTTAGGTGGGGAAAATAAAAGCCSCAAATTAATTCTCAATCCTCTTTTCTGGAACTATGCCTATTTGTCACATAGASTCAATAAATATGATAATAGCATTATATTGTTAGCATCTTAACAGACATTCTATTTTTTAAGCAACCCTCTAATGCAGAAATTCCTAAATTCATTTAGCATACTTGGTATCTGRTCCAAGAAGAATTTTAAAATCATTTCACAAGATGCAAACTGAACAGTTTCTGCAATTTCACACCTCATTCAAGTTTGCTTTATGTTATGCTGCCATTTCTACCTCTGAAAAGCAAGTGCTACAACCTGGAGTGGAACAGTGGCCCTTCAGGCTTTCTGCGGGCATGCAATCCACACAGACACAAGACAGATGTTTTAGTCTGGTCAAATGTCTTATGAGCTATTGTGCTTGTCCATCAAAACACCTGTCAGGTAATGGCAGAGGAGTGTGAGTGATGATAGCAAAGACCTTTCAGGTCTGTTGCACATACCAAGGGCTGCTTCAGATGCGCTCCAGCCACTCAAGTTTCTTGCATTATGAGGCATCAGTTGAATAAATCAAGATTATGCTCTATGCAACAGTAAAGGAAAAATTTAGGAATCAACAATYACTTCAATTTAGACTATAGTATCTCGGGTTTTGTGTTTGCTGAAATGGCTCCTGAGGTAATTAAGAGTCTCTTTTCCCACCCTGTGACTGAAGAAGAAGTCGAGATTGCTCAGTTCTGCTTTTCAAGGTTGTTTATTTTCTCTTAGCTATCACATTTCTTTTTCTGACCTGCTGAGGTCTGTCTGGCAGGTTGGTTTGTGGCACACTGACCACCCTTGGGGTGTGTTAGCTTTTTATACTAAGAACTAATGTACTTTATTGACAATAATTTTCCAATACCTATCACCTATGTTAGACAGTCTGTCTCTACTCTAAACCAATCCAAGTGCCACCATCAGAGCAGAAGGTGAGGACAAGAAGAAGAAGAAGAAAGAAGAAGAGGAAAAAAAAAGAAGAAGAAGAAAGAAGAAGAAATGAAGAAGAAGACAAAGAAGAAAAATGAAGAAGAAGAGGAAAAAAAGAAGAAGAAGAAGATGAAGAAGATAGAGAGCAAAGACCGAAGAAGACGAAGAAGAAAATGAAGAAGAAGAAGACAGATGAATGAAAGAAAACAATGAAGAAGAAGAAGAAGAAGACAAAGAAGACAAAGAAGAAGAAGAAGAAGAAGAAGAAGAAGAAGACGAAGAAGACAAAGAAGAAGACGAAAACAAAGAAGAAGAAGCAGAAGAAGAAGAAAGACAGGACACGCTCTCAGATTCCTCCATCTCGCCTCTTGAACCCCCATTCTAAAACCCCAAAATTCTACTTTTTCACCCTGAGATAAATTCACTATCATTCTACTCAAACTCTTGTGGCTTGTAAATCTTCACACAAAGCTGGTAATTGTTTCCATGGGTTAAAATTGAAGGCACAGGTGTCTTTGACTCTGTGCCAAGGTCTCTGAGCTCCCTGCCAGGGTCTTGACCCATCCAGGGCAGTCAGAGGAATGTCCTGGGTTCTGACAACAGTACTGCTGACATTTCAGCATTTTTGATCTCTACTCTCTGGGCAATAATTTTGCCTTGATTTTTCTTACCTCCCCATAGAGCTGGTGTCAGAGCAGAAGGACTTGTGTTGCAGTGCAGTGCAAAGTTTTCTAGTAAGCTTCCTCTGGTGATGCATGGGCATGGTTCTAGTCGACACATACCATTATTCCAGAGCCAGGAAACTTGGGAGCACATCATCTATTTTACTGATGGAGTGCAAAGTCACGTAGTAACCACAAAAGTCAAATAAAACATCTACTCCAGATGATTTATAATGGAGGAAGTTGTCCTGTGGTGGTTTATGATGCTTGTATCCCCAATTGTTTGTTCTGTTTATGCTGGATATTTAACCAAATACCATGTGAGGACAAGCACTTACTCAATTTAAGTGAAAGCCTTACAGATATTTTTAAAATATTACATGGTATGGTGAAATAATACTTTTCACTTTTTGGAGGAACTTCTAAACAATACATTTTACTAAGTTTGGTACTAAAAACTGTTTATAGTCCAAACTTCATGAAGCCAGGTGCAAGGAGCAGCTTGCTTACACATCGACATCAACTTCAAATAATCCATTTGACCACTCAGTGAATGAAAACAGGAGTAATTCCTAAGTCAACCACAGGGAATGGCAGGTTTTTTAGGAMGTGGTGTCCCTCAGTTGAGCTTCGTGAGGGTTGTTAATTCCTTCACTGCCCTGCAGCAACAGGGGATGTGTACATAGATGAACAACAAAAATTCTGCTTTGGTTGCTCAGTTCTGTCACTTCACTGCTGGCTATATTAAGCAGATTAATTAAGTTAATTAGGACATTTCATATGTGAATATAAAGGATGCCATGGCAATACTGCAAGTTTATGGCTCTGTAACATGGTTAAACATGCTGAGGTTTAATGCTCATCTTAAACTGAAATAAAGGTGGGTATCTGCTTAGAAGGGTATTTATGTCCTTCTCTCCCCTGTCCTCAGGTACACTGATCCACCCCTAATATTTGCCAAAACCCACAGCCAAGTTACTTCATCTTAGGCTTAATCAGGAGCATGCTCAGACTGATTTATTATTTCCATGCAGACTTGAAAACCAGGCCCAGGATCCACCTCCCCACAGGATTCCACTAGCACAGCTCTGGGTACAGAGAGGCAAGGAGAAGTCAGTGGAAGGAATGAAACCAGCCCTGTTTTGCATCACTCAGAGTTTCCATGATCATCCTACTGCAGCCCAGGACACCAAAGGTGGAGCTACTACAGCTATTATCTGCTTTTCACTGGCAAAGAAATTTAACTTTTAGAGTGCAATAAGCTTAGAATTCCATCTCAAAGTATAATTAACGAAGAAATTAAGAACAACAACAACTGTTTTGTTGTTCTGTACTCACCACTCAGTAATTACCAGTTAAAAAAAATAATGGTTCTTTAGTGTGAACTCCTGACARCAAAAGTACAGGAGAACTAACATACAAATTTGTCCTTGGCCTTATTGWTTTCCCTGGCAAAATATATGGTGTGGGCTTAAGTGATCATGAAGGGGAGCTGCAAAGAAGCCCAGACATAAAAGAGAACAAGCATTACATGGAAAACTACTGGAAGGAGCTTMCAACATTGTACCATGGCTGAGACTCGCTACAGTACAGCTTCTTTCAGGTGTAAAATACTCACATGCTACAGAAAATAGAGAAAACAACACTGAGAGGAGGATAAACAAAAGGAGGAACATGKGAGAATATGAGAGGAAGTCAAAAATAAAGAATAAAGGAAGTTGCAGGAAGTGAAATGGTAAAGTGAGAAGCAGGGGGAAAAGAAGTGATGGKTTGCAACTCTGTAATGGAATAAAGATGGAAAGAAAAAGGAAKTTTTAAAGCCTGCAATTAAAACAAACGTATAAACTTACTTTTTATTTGAGATTGAAATGATTGCTTAGGCCTAGTTTTTTATTAAATGTTGCTGTGTGAAAMCAAATTTCCTTTGCACTTTTTTTCACTTCTTTTTCTGGTTTTTAAAAAAAAATATTTGGGATTTTCAAATTAGCATTTAAATATTATTTAAATGCKTATCATGTATATCTAAAGCAACCAATAGAGATAATAACTAAGAGCTTCCTAAATTCTCTGACATTTAAAAGCGCACATAATGCAGAGGCTTTATGGAATGCTGATAAATTTCCTTGACCTACTGCTGAAATTTGAATAAACATATCATTATGGGCTTTAAAATGGGGKTTTTATGTATAGTGGCACATTAAGACCTGATGTGGTAGGCCTTAAGTAGCCTATTAGAAAATCTTTCAGCTTGCAGACAATTCYAGCTATTGTGGGGTCACTGAGGGTTAGCAATTTATTCCTGAAATGAATGGGAGTTTTGTCATTGATTTAACAGAACTGGTAAAGACATTTTGCTTTTTCATTTTTAATAGCTCTTCTGGAGAGCACACTGTATGAACAGAAGTCTCAACCYTATTGGAAATCTAGCTCTGGGACAGTAAATCCAACATTTACATGGATTTCTGCCCCCAGAAGCACTGGGAACACAGTGTGACACATGTCCTAAGTTTATCTACATCTTTTGCCTCAGACAAACAAACTTAATTCAGTGAAAGAAAGAAAATCAGAGAACATCAAATTATCAAATTCTTCTATGGAATGGGTGTTAGCAGAAAGCATTTCTATTTCCAAGCAAGGAATCAAAGCACCYCAGTCATTTCAAACAGCCAAAAAGTGTGATGGCATCCACTTCCAATATATCCAAGTGTAGGTATACACAAGCAACACCCACTAAATACCTTTGAGCCATGTATTAGTAAGTAGGGATCTGATATTTTAGGAATTATAAAAAGAAAATGGTTAGTTTTGGTAAATGAGTTCATTTTAATTTATAACTCTATATTGGTGACAAGTATAATTTTATTAGATCTTGCTTCTCTGACATCTTACAGCCCCCTGAAATTGAAAAAACAAAAAGAAATAGTATGTAAGAATATGCTTGCACTAAACCACTGAAATTATTAAACTTTGTAGTTTAATAGCTATCTTGTTGTTAACTTTTAGATTTTTATGATTCTGACAGATTTTATYTATAATAGCATAACATAGCATATAATTAATATACAATAAAAATACAAAATTGCTGCATGCTATAACATAAATGCTATTCTTGGAGAATTGATTTCAAATCTGAAGTAATGATWAGATGTTCTTGGCAGAGCCATGGCAAAGGGATGTCTCCTTACTAGAGGATATGAGAGGTGGTCTGCAGGGTTGGCTGGCAGTGTGGCAGAACAGGGACCCAGCAGCAATGTTTACTCAGCAAGGGCTATTACACACCTAAAAGGTCATGAATGGGATTGATATGGAATAACAAACATGTTCACTTCCTCATCACCTCAATGCCATTTCAGAAAACAAGCCTTGGCAGGTAAATACAGCCAAATTTCTTACAGAAGTCAAAAAGTATTCAATAAAATGTGAAGAAACAGCGGAGAATAGGAATGGATTGGAACAAGCGACACCAGAGCGGTTAAGTGTTTTACTGAAACAGGAGCTTTGACAGAAAAGACAGATAAAAATCTGACTGAATCATGAATTTAAGCTCACTGACAGCCTCAGGGTGGGTTTTGCTTGACCCCTGTGTAAGATAAATAGGGACTGTCCCTACAGCCTCATCTTCCAAAGTTGTTGTGGCACGTGTGCAAGCGTTTTGCGGTCCACRCATTTCAGTTTTATATATTTTATTAAGTTKATAAGCTTAAGTTTATATTTTATTAAGTTATTTATATATTTTATTAMATTTATTYTCCATTAATATCAATGTGCCCAAGATGGCGCCTGTCCCGGGCTCCCTCCCCCATTTCTTCCCCAGTCCACCCTTGTCAGTCTTTTCGTTACTTAGTTACTCCCGCCCTTTTGTTGCCAGTTTTATGTCACTCCCCAAACCCCTCCTTAGTTTCTATGGTTACCTCCCCGACCCCTCCTATGTTTCTATGGCAACCTCCCTGCCCATCACCCTCAGCCCACCCCTCTGCCCCAGAACCTTCCATCCAGGGCTGAAGGTGATTGGGCAGTCCCTCAAATCCCCACCCATGCCCTGTCGTGATTTGTTATTATGTTATGCTTGTCACGCTGTATTGTTCTGTTATTGGTCCGGGGGCGGGTTTATCCTCCCCCCCCCCCCCCCCSSCCAGCCTTTATAAGTTGTGTCAGTCCCCACCCTTTGGGGCAGATGGCTGCAGCTTCCCTACTTATCATGAACCCTCACATCTCCCTCCAAATAAATTCTTGCTGCTGAGACCTGCCTGCCTCGCTGTCATCTCTCTGCAATACTCCTTTGTGGTAGCCAGAACTTTGCCATCTTCGGACCAGGTCAGGGTATCCTCCTCCTTCCACGGGGAGGGTCCGAACCGACTGACTGCTGCTGGTGCACCTGTGGAGCCAGCCAGGGCAATTTCGAGGTGCATCCACAGCACAAAGTGAAGCATTTTTCTACAGGGACTTGTTTACAGCCAGACTTTTTGTACCCAGAGTTGAAGGGTGCCAGATTCTGGCATTTGCCTTTTTCTCTCTACACTTAATATATAAATGATATTATATCAACGATTTGGGTTACGTAAGTTATAACATATACGTGATATGATATTATAYRATATATGATATTATTTTTATGTATTTTTGCAATGCATACATTTCAGATTGCAATCTGCCTTGTTAAGCCCACAATTCTCCATATCATCCCTTAGCTGCGGTTAAAACAAATGAATAATTCGACATTTTTCTGGAAAAATACTCTAATTTGTCAGAATAAGGGATTCTGAATGCATAAAGTAAACAAATCCAGGAAACTACCAAGAAATCCATAATTCCACGGATTTTTAATGTTGATTTGCACAATGTACTTTTGCTTTTAAAAATAATGGTATATTTATTTATTTTTATCTTTTAATTTAAGAGCCTGGAAGAGAAAGTTGACCCTTTCTGCTGGACACTGTAACAGCTGAGACCATTCAACTCCTGTACAATAATTTACTTGGTCATAAATAATAACCTGACCATTGTTTTGGACATGATGAGAAAATATGTGTTAATAAAGAAACTGTCAGAAGCCACATAGATTTATTTAAAGACCTTTGTTGGAACTGTGAGCAAATTTGAGAAGCACTGTGTGTGTACCAGAAGTGTTTTATTCAAGAGGGTCATCAAAGGCTCTTATTGAAACACACTCCTGTCTTAAAGACACTCTAAATAATAAAAGGTAAAGAATGAAAGAGAAATCAGCTTTGAAATTTTCTGTGGTACCATATCCTTGAACTGAAATTCTGTAAAACATTTTTGGAATTTCTGATATTTGTATCTCAGAAATATAAAATAGATGCATGACAGTGCAGTCATCTAATAAAAGGGAATTATTGTGCACTAGTGCTTCATCATTGTTAAAGAGAAATTGTAAAATCCTATAAACAAGTGGTTCTTGAGCAGTTTACATCATTTGCTATTGGAGAATTTCACTGTGCAGCTTATTTAAAGAATGGGAAATCTTGTGAAAGAAAGTCAACTTTTTTTCCCAGTTTGAAGAAGCTGATGGTAGGTGTTTATATGGCAGGATTAATCACAGATGATTTGCTCAGAATACAAAATTAAATAAATAGTTTTCCTTGGACAATTTTTCATACTACTTATCTTTGCTTTATATTTGAAACATGAAAGTTTGCCAAGTACAATTTTTGTTTCTCAATTGTCTTTTGGGATGCTTTTGATATTATTGTCTAATTTAGAATAGGAAACTTCACCCTTTTTTCAGCATCTATAGAACATTTTTAAAAGTCAGTACAGTATCTGCTTGTCTGTGCATGCAAACAGAAATAACTACCTAGGGAACATAATCATGGCAAAAGGTCATGTTTGCCCTTTATTTGAAATACTTTTAGACTATCAAGTGGTTTTGAAGTCACTCAATCAATACCAGAAGTCAAGGAAAGCAGTTTGTTTTATCAACATGAAGATATTTTGAGCTTTCTGAGATGGAATGGTGTTTCCTTCTGCATTTTAATTGAGATTTCATAAAATCCCCGTTTTAGTGTAACTGGCAAGGGTGTTTAAGCTGCACTACACCACARCATCCACCTGAGACACAAATGTTTCAAAAATCTGGAAGACCCACATGAGGCCCTTTCTCATCCTCCTTCCCCTCCTGTCTTCAAAAGGCAAATAATCATGAAAGCTGAGACTATAAACACCTCCATATACATGTAAAAACAGTAAGGGCGTGCTGAGAGATATAAATTTAACCCATATATACCATGGATCAGTGTTAATTTTCATCCTGTTTGTTCTATTGACACAAGGAAAACTTTAAAGCTGGATGTGGATACACATTGCAGGCACGTCTCCTATAAAAAAATGGTTTTGGATAAAACCAGAGGTGGTTAAAAGAAAGACGTCTGTCTGAGTTTCAGAGGCTTTGGAATATATATTTTCAAATTATTTTATTGTACAGTCCATCTGAGTTATTTTAATTTAAAAGACTTAAAACATTTGTTGCTATCTGCAACCTATTGTCTAGTAAAAAATCCCATAAACTGTGTTTTTCTGTGTAATTTTTTTACTGAAAACTCCCCTATAAATCAGATCCCCAAACCTCCTGCATCTTTGAATTAAAGAAAAAAAATTCAAAACCAACATATTTTTGAAGGACTGATGAAAATCATGCCATACAAAACTGTATGAACATGAACAAGTTGATAATAAAAAAGTATTAAAATAGCACTGCTTTTGGTAAATTCCACATATCTATTTTCAATCTAAGAACTGAAAATTGTCAATTAAATAATGAAAGGGAAAATTAATATGTCTTGAAACTGTAAAAGGAGCATGRGTCCAGAGGGACCAGAGTTAATACAAGCTACCAGAGTTTGTGAACCATGGTTAGCTGAGTGAATCATGAGTGCAAACTGCAAAATTATAGCTAATATGAGGAGATGGCCAACAAGAATATGGAGAATTGGGTCCATGTCTAAGGTGCTGCACTTTATTTGAGACCAGATTTCTGGAAAAACCATGCTACACATTGAATTTTGATGCACTCTAAAAATCAATTACTTTAATTACTCAAGGAAAAATAATAATTATTAATCCCTAGTTCTTCCATTATGCCTTTTCCTTTTTTTTTAGGAAAAAAAAAAAGAGTTACAATATCTGACAGGTTATGCTAAGAAATATGTGTATTTAAATGAAAAAAAAAATTAGAAAAAAATGTAAATGTTCAGCCTGGGTGAGCATTCTCTTAAACAGTCATTATCTCAAAATTAGTATAAAGACTGGAAAACTAAAATAGCTTATTAATGGACTGAGACTCCTTAAACTTTTCATAATGTGAGTCAGGTGCATAGAATCTTTTGAAAAACCTCACTAAGTAACTATCTGCATCTTTAGGCACTTAAATGTCTTTCCCTACTGTAGTCTTGTCAATTGATTTCAATTAGGGTGCTAGGATTTAGAAATATTGTGATTTCTTCACAGATATAAGAACAGTCCCAGGCACAAATTCTGTCAACAAGGCCCACGGGGGAGGGATACACCCTGTACCTGGATGGACACTGCCAGGGATGCTGCACACAGAGGATTCTGCTGGACAGGGTGCTGGGCCATCTTSTCCARACTCTGCTTTTGACAAGAAAGTTGGAACTTTGACAAGAAAAATGGAACCAGATGACTTTTGAGAGCTCCTTCCAATCCAACGATTCCATGAAGAGATTGTTTCAAACGCACTTGAAGATACACGGGAATTTAGTGGGCAAAATMTGACTTTTAGTGAGAGGAGGTTGCAAAGTTTGTGTTTCACTTCTATGCAGCTTTTTAAACTAGGGGTGCCCAATTTCACAGAAGGGGATGTCGCTGTCATATTTTCTGGAAAAATCCCTTTGCCAGGATGTCGCGGACATCTTTTATGGAAAATCCTTTCCTTAGGATTTTTCCTCCTGAGAAGCTGAGAAGCCTCAGGAACAAAATGTAAACATTGATTACCTGCTGCTGTGGAATGCAACAGGTGGATCTGTGATTGGTCCATATTGGATGTTTCTAATTAATGGCCAATCACAGCCCAGCTGGCTCGGACAGAGAGCCGAGCCACAAACCTTTGTTATCTTTCCTTCCTATTCTATTCTTAGCTAGCCTTCTGATGAAATATTTTCTTCTATTCTTTTAGTATAGTTTTAATGTAATAGATATCATAAAATAATAAATCAAGCCTTCTGAAACATGGAGTCAGATTCTCGTCTCTTCCCTCATCTAAGAGCCCCTGTGAACACGGTCACACCAGGATTTCTCTCCTGGGAAGCTGAGAAGCCTGGGAGAAGGGGAAGAACAGTGCTATGTCATTTGCTTCTCCTGTGTTTTGCTGCTTTGGAATGTGGTTGGAGATTGCTTATCCAATATGTGAATTGTTTTTTACTTCATGACCAATCACCATCCAGCTGTGTCGGGACTCTGGAGAGAGTCATGGGATTTTTCATTAGTGTCTTGTTAAGCCTTCTGTAAGTATCCTTTCTCTATTCTTTAGTATAGTTTTAGTATAGTATAATATATGATATAATATAATATAATATAATATAATATAATATAATATAATATAATAATAAATTAGCCTTGTAAGAACATGGAGTCAGATTCATCATTTCCTTCCTGCCATGAGGAACCCTGAAAACACCACAGGGGAAGTCGAGAACACCCTTACCATTGCTGTTGTTTTGAAAGTATAAAGGGATATGAAGCAAAGGGGAAATCTGAATTTGCTACAGGTGATAGGAGCTACTGCATTAGCTGGGAACAAAGCACTGAAAGGATGGGAAGCAAACCATGGTTCTTCCCCCTTATAATGGGGTAACACCATCTATGTGCCATGAAGGTAACTGGTATCATTATTTGGGCTCAGTACAGATTTTGAGGCTCAGTGGATTCTAATACCTGAGCAACAGCTTCATTCCACCAATACTGTGAACATTCTTGACAGGAAAAGGCTATTTTTCTGCAGTTTATGAGGAAAATTCACTGTATCTCCATTTTTTTTTCTTTTCCTATTTTTCCATCTTTCCTGGAAAAAAAAAAAAAACAAACCCTAATTTTTAACTCTTATCTAAAGTTTCATCCTTAAGGATTTCGTACTTGTAAACAAAACGACTAAAAGCTGACAGTTGGAAATGTCATGTCTGCTGTCAACCATTCATGAATAATTGACACCAAGATTACCCAGGGAAAGCTGCAATTATCCTGACTCATTAACATATGAACTAAGCCTGGTTTTGTTCTGCAGTTGTAGGATTTTCCTTCAACTCCTTGATGCAGAAGGTAAAAAAACCSCAGCGGGAGTTTGCTATACAAAGAGTAAGTCTGAATGAATAAACAAAACCTCAGAACTATGAAGACATATTAGAATTTCAAGCAGTGTTTTGTTTAATCTTGTATGTACCATTTTGCTACTCTGCTATTTTACAGGGGATAGCACTGTGACAGATTTGTGTGCTTGCCTACGGCTTGGAGAACAGCTTTTTGCAAATAGAGGTGTCAATGGGAAGATCTTCTTACCCATGTTCATATTTTCATACCCATCCAGCTGAAGGTGTCTAATCAGAAAGCTGAAATGGTTGGTGTTCAATCAGAATTTAAGCAAGCTGAGTTGCCTGGATGATAACAGCATTAACAGAGAGTTTGGTGTTTTTTTATGGAATTCCTTTTTTTTGAAAAAAAAAAATAAAAAAAGGTCTTAACTTGATTTTAATACTAAGTTTAGCAAATCAGCATTTACCCCTGAAACAAGCAGTCAAAGAAAGTAGTCAGGAATTTCACAAGCCAGGAAAAACCTGTAAAGAAATAAACTCCAAATATTTACACAGATAATGGAAATTACTAATGGCTGCTCCCATGTATGTTAAATGCTTTCTCACAACCTGTACAATAGGAGAGACACCAATTTTTTTGTAGGTAGGGTAGCCCTGAGGTCAAGGATAGGATCTCAATTAAAAATTCTTCTCTTGAAAAAAAAAAAAARWGCCCTTTGAACTGCAAGTTGAAACCATGAATCTCTTTCCCACAGGTAATTACCATTTTGGATGCCACTCACTGCTGGTCCTMCTGCCTTTAGAAGCACAGCACATATTGGAGGCCATCATATCAATCTACAGAGTTGAATTATAACTTTGATATAACGAGCTCTCTTTGACAGTCACACACAGGCAAAGTCACTGTTCAGAAAGGATAACCAAGCTATTGCCTCTCAAGAGTAATACACTTMATTAAAATGCAAGTCAGTTCTTAAAATGCACATTCACTGAACTCCAACCCTTCATAAATCTTGTAACATTTCATTTCACAGCTCTGAAATCTTTACATTTGGGGCTCTGGTAACTTCCTGCATAACCTTAAAACACGTATAAATTTCCCACTTTAGTATTTTTTTTTCTCTTTTATAAAAAAATTGCAAGAGAAAATGACAAACGGTTTGGAATCTCTTGCCTATATGATCTTTGCAGCACACCTGTCAAAAGCAATTATTAGACACCGGGTCTTCYCATGTTGTTGAAGACTTTTTGACATCCACCCAAATTTTTCAGCCTTTAATTCCATATCTTTGTTCTGGGTGATAATGTTTTGGAAAAAAAAGAATTATTTTTTTCTAGGTTTATAGGTAATTTCTTTTATGTGGTCTTTGTATGATCTTCATTCCCCCTTAGTAAACCCAAAACTATCCATCTCAATGCAAACAGAGAAAATAAACAAAAGGTGTGAAGGAGTGTAAAATGTGTATRAAGATTAGGGGAATTATGAAGAAACAGAGGGCAGTTCCTGAAGTTTCCTCTCCATTTTTGCAAACACAGTATTTGAAACTTACTGCCAAAAAAATTACAAATAACAAGGACAGATGTGTCCAAGGCCAGCCTGGATGGGGCTCTGAGCAACCTRGTCTGSTGGAAARTCCCTACTGASAGCAGGGAAGTTGGAACAAGATGGTCTTTAAGGTCCYTTCCAACCCAAACCATTCTATGATTCTKTGATATCTACATCATCTTCTCCAGTAATTTTATATTTTTATCCAAATCCTTTTTAATCTCTGAGCATTTATGTGGTATTCTTACTTCTTGCTCTGCATAGAGTTCCTCTGGTGCCACATACAAGAGCCTATTCACTGTCTCTTCAAAATACAATGTGAATCTGATAACAGATGACTGCTCAGATTTTCTTATTTGAGAGGGTTCAGCATTAAACAATATTATACATATTACTGTAATGTTAAAATTGTATATACTGTACTGCATTCAGAACCCACAATTCTCAAGGAGCAGGGCAAGCCTATTAAAAAAAACCCAAAAAACACATTTACATKTATACCCACTGACACATAATCCTGCAGTGATCTAAAGCAATAATCAGTTTTTATAGCTGAATACAATCATGCGTCATTTTTGCCATAATCAACAGAATAAAATTCACCTGTGTAAGTTATAAACAAGAATGTTTTCAAGCAGTTTGTATGTACAATCCATTTGATCTCTCAGCATTTTTCTTGTACTCAATCAGAACCAAAAAATCCTCAGCAGACACTCCTCAGAAATATCCAAATTTGCCTTTTATTGTGACTGAYTATTGCTCATGTTAGGAATACATACCCCCACAAACCCAGCCTCAGCGGGCAGGTTTCAGCACAGAAGCAACCTTGAGGGTGGCTTTCCAACCTCTGGAGTTTAAATGCCTCTCTCTGTGGAGACTYAGAACAAGATGAGAACTCTAAGTGAAGATTAAAGTGGAGCACAAGCCTGGCACACAGAGACATCCCTTATTCATGAGCACTCCCATATGTGATGCTGTACGTCGGCAGAGCGAGTGCCTTTCACCACACCAGCCCTGTGATTCTCTTATTTCTTAAGAGCCAGACACTGAATCCCACTTTTGAAAGTGGTAATTTGCATATAGTCTAATTGTCCTCTTGAAGTAGTAAACCTTTAATGGGGTAACATCTGTCTCTTATACACATCTAGATGTGTATAAGAGACAGGATTTACACAAACAGCAGTCTGTTAAAATAGACATCTTTTATGGAAAATCCTTTCCTTAGGATTTTTTCCTTCTGAGAAGCTGAGAGGCCTCAGGAACAAAATGGAAACATTGATTATCTGCTGCTGTGGAATGCAACAGGTGCATCTGTGATTGGCCCATGTTGGATGTTTGTAATTAATGGCCAATCACAGCCCAGCTGGCTCAGACAGAGAGCCGAGCCACAAACCTTTGTTATCATTCTTTGCTATTCTATTCTTAGCTAGCCTTCTGAGGAAATCCTTTCTTCTATTCTTTTAGTATAGTTTGAATGTAATATATATCATAAAATAACAAATCAAGCCTTCTGAAACATGGAGTCAGATCCTCGTCTCTTCCCTCATCCTGGGACCCATTTGAACACGGTCACAGCAGTCACTGGCTTTTATTTAACACAAGAGCACACTAAGAGTAAAGAAACAGAAAGCAGAGTGTAAAGTCCTACTTGGAGGCTGCAGTAAAGCTGAGWGTATAGTAGAAAAGACTAATCAGTACATAAGAGATTCAAGGTTGCCAGCAATTAATTCTAACAGGAACTGAGCATATTAAGGGGTCTCGGTCAAATCCTAGGAGTTTTGAAAAAATTTAACTTAATCTTTGCCTTCCACTGAGAGTTGGCCAGGGTCCAGACCATCATTGTATGGGGAGAATATAAAATCCCCTTGCACTATTTTCTGTAACTTATTAAGCATATGCTAGACACCTATGGGGGGGAAAAAAAAAAGGAAAAAACCTACTGAACACAATTTGTTGATCACAGGAGGAGTACCTGCTCTTCTTCTTGTCACCCCATTTTTTCAGCTGGTTTAGCTCCTCCTTGTCTTAGTAATTTTCTTAGGTACTGGCAAACTCAAGATGTCAATATCACTTTAATTTTTTCATGCTAGCATATTTGCAGCTGTGTTCCTGTCACTTTTGAATTCCAGCTTTCAATCAGAAACACTTCTGATTACTTCCCAGCAGCATAATTTTACAGGCTCAGTAAAAAAACACTAATTCCACACCAAAATGATAGTACACAGCATTTCTAAGAGAATTATTATTTTTACTGGCTTCAGTGGCAAATAGATACTCACATATCTTGTGTTCAAGAAGATTATGTTATGAAGACAAATTAATTCGAGTGATGGCTAACAATATTTTAGTTTTAACTTGTACGCAAAACTTGAGTGACTCCATCAGTGCCCTTCTTTTAGGACACTGAAATAATCAGAGCTCCACAGACTCTCTCACTGGCCACAGGACAGCTACAGAAGATTGCTGATCATTACAGAATCACAGAATATTTTGAGTAAGAAGGGACCTTAAAGAACATCCAATTCCARCCCTACTGCTGTGGGCAGGGACACATKKCACTAGACCAGCTTGATCAAAGCCCCAGCCAACCTGGCCTTGAACACTTYCCWGGATGAGATATTCCTTAGTTTAATATATAATAAAAATATATATTCCTCAATGTCTTTAGCTTAAAGTAATATAAAAATATCTCAACATTTTTAAGGTTGTGTGATCCCCTGACAGTGAAAGAAAGGAAAGCAAAGATCTCCAGTGTGCCCAGACATGCTGCTTCCCATTTGTTGCTCCTTTCCCTGTTCCTTTCCATTTGTTCTCCAAATCCATCACTGGCTTTTATTCCCACCAGCTGGCTGTGGAAGTGTCTGTCAGGAGCCTTTATGGCCATCAAGCACTGCTCTGGGAATCACTTCACTTTCCTCAACAAGAGCTTCATGCCTTGCTCCCCAAAACCCAAACAAACCTTTAACATCATGTAAAAGAAATGAAAAGGAGTTGTGTGGATAAACAAGAAGTACATTTCATTCCAAGCACTATTACTCCTGCCTAATTTCTCCAAGAACACACATGGAATAATCATTTATATGAGAAAGAGGTTTTGGGGGTTTTTTTCTGTTGTTGGGGTTTTTGGCTTTGTTGGTTTTTGGGGTTTTCTTTTCATGAAATACCTTTCTGGATGTGAAGAAGAGGATGAGTTTTCCTTTTGTCTTTCTCTATAAAGTGCCAATTGCTTGCAAATTTTAGTGTCTCCATACTGTCAGAAGCAACAAGTGTTGAGTGCCCTTTTTCTTAGACCTTGCATCCTTAATTTACTCAATCTTACCTTTTAGACTCTTTGTTTTAATAATTTCTTTCCCTTCCACTATTCTGCAGGCTCTGTCTGGTTAACTTGGATCATTCCAGTTCTCCAAAGGGGAGCACAGTGAAATCACAGATGCTGGACAGGACCACTCTCCAGGTCCATTTTGAGTGGGAACTGAAAACCAGATAATCAGCTTCCTTTGGCATTGCTTTCTAATTATTTTCTCAACTACCAGACCAACATTTTCTTTTGCTTTCTTCTAATAGCAATAGAGGGTGCTTGCTGTTAATCCTGGTCTCTTTTGGGATCTGCAGTTTCTGTAKGACTTTATTTTTCTTATTTAAATGGAGGTTACAGATTTTATATTTTCTATGTGCTCATTCATCTAAACATAAGTTAAAAAAAACAAAATGCATTTCTTTTTTCTATATATTCTCTATTTTCCAGATCTGCAGTTATCTGCAGAACTGTGGATGAAAAGATTTATCAAGTAAGCATACAGCAAAAAGTCTGAGAAATGTTTGATATATCAAAAAATAAAAATCAGTTTTCTCCTTCTTGCTCTTGCTCCAACTGCAAAATGGAATACACATTAATGTGTTACAATCTAATTTATATTCTTTTTAAATTATAATCAAGTTCCAGGGTTAGTTTTTCATAGTATAGATTTGAAAAAAGGAAATAATTCATGACTCCAATGTCCCTTTATCTTATTATATTGATAGTGGAGAGATGGGGCTGCTCAAGCATTACAAAGTCATTTATGTTATTTTGCTGAGGTTATTGTTGTTTTATTATTAAATGATTTCTTCTACTGGGTTTTCTTAAATATGATGATTCATATCCTTAATACATTAAAGGATCACTGTATAGAAATATCTGACCAGAGCCACAGGACTGAATTATGTGTGAATAGATGAGGACACAGCTTAAGTACACAGAAGAGACTCAATCCACAGCAGAAGTATAAAGAAAATTTAAAAAAATAATAATCTTAAGGATATTAGAGGTCTTATTTCCCTAAGCTGTAGTGATTCTAGGTCATACTAATATTGCAAAATAGTAACAAAAAAAAAAAAAAAAAGCCTTGTTATACCTAGATGGAAACACCAATATTTTAGAAATATCTAAAATGTAAAATATATAGGGTTTTGCAAAATTGGCAAAAAACAAGACCAAAATCTAATTGAAGCCTCTTTACAGGTTGCAAAGGAAATATCTGTCCTAATATTTTTCCATTGCTCTCCTTTTTTTTCAGTTAAAGGACCTTTTATTTTTTGAAACCAGCAGGCAAGTCACTTCTCATCAGATGGAAATGCATTTGAAGATTGAAGATTGTGTTTTCGGACATGTATTATCAACAGCATCAGGCACCAAATATGGAGAGCTTTATTAGTGTTATTATTAAGAGAACAGGACTGGGGTGGAGACGGTAAAGAGGGCATAAACCAGCAATTGTGGGCAATAAAAGCATTAATGCCTCCCACTGCAATGCAGACAGGGCTGGATCACTGAGAGAAGGGAAGATTGAAAGTTACAYCAGACTAAGCCATCAGGCTCAACCCTTGCACTTCATGGAATCATAGAATCACAGAAGGATTTGGGTTGGAAGGGAAGTTGAAAAAAAAMCCATTTAGTTACAGATTCCCTGCCACGGACAGGGATGCCTTCCACGCGAACAGTTTGCTCTGAGCTCCATCCAGCCTGGATTTAAGCACTTCCAAGGATGGGGCACCACGTTTTCTATGGGCAAGCACCTCACAATTCTTGCAGTACAGGTCAGCAGTTCCTAGGGCTGGTCCTTCTGTCCTCCTTTCTTTAGTATGGGTACAATGTTTTCCCTTTTCCAGTCGCCTGAGACTTCACCTGACTGCCATGACTTCAGCGGCATTTGGGAATTCCCTCAGGACCCTGGAATGCACCCTACCAGGATCTGTGTTCCTCCCTTTTACTCTATTGAACACACAAATCAAGCGGATGGAAGAAGAAGTTGATAGGCACCAGTGTTCTGTGCAAATCATTTTTAAAGTATATGTGAACATCSTGGGTTCTTTACCAATGAGTATTGCAATACTGAGTAGGAAATTAGATATTTGAAGGTAAATCTTCTCATCATTACTCCTTTTAAAGTTAATATTTTTCAGCATTTTTATGCAAATTTGCATATRGTAAGTTTTAAACTGCATAGTGGTTGGTCAGAAAGGAGATACAGAATTATTTCATTTCCTTTGAGACAAATTTGTTTGTTAAGGGTCCTTTTCCTCTACATGAGGTTGTGTGATTGTAACAAAAAGGATCTACAAAAATAAGAAGAACCAGTCTTTTATAACTTGCAGCAGAGGACTTGTGGTTCATCATTTCTGAAAACCTGGAGTTGACAATAAGCCAATTTTACTTCTGAAATCAAAAGGGTAAATAAATGATGTGTATAGAAAACCATGTGGAAAAGTCTGATACTGCAAATGTCTAATCACATGGTTTCAGCAGGAGGTTAGGAATATAAATAGGAGTTAAGAACCCCTGCTGAACCTGGAGCATGGTTAACTTTATATACTTGAGTAATATTTAAATCAATGGGAATTCAATATAATATTAAGTAATCTTATATTTAAAGGAATAAAACAGAGAATATTCTTCTTGGTTATGTGCAGTTACTTACACATCATTCAATATCCTTTTATTTTCATATAATTTAAATTCACATTTCAGTTTTCCTTATGGTTTGATGAACTGCATAAATGTTTGGTTTATTGATATTGTGTGAATAATGAGGTCCACTGGTACATTCTTGTAACTGATAAAATACCCACAAGCTATTCAACACAATATATCTTTTGGATTCTGAGTTGCTAAATGTAAGAATTTTGATCCTAATTATATTTGAAAATAATGAGATCACTTAGTAGTATCAATTAATTGCAGTAAGTAGAAGTATTTGTTTGACATGTCACACTATTAGTTTTTAGTGGTATAAATCCATCTTATTTTACCAATTCACTTTTAATGTTATGGTCATAATATATATAAATAGTTCCCATATCAAAATGCATAATTTTATTAATGTATATTTATTGCTCATTTTAAAATTAATAAAATATTGTTTCTGTGTTTGAYTAATTTATATTCACAACTATTAATAWWATATTATATTTTTAYATACACTAATTACAGTAATATATAAACAGATGCAGAAAACCTCTAACCTGTTATGAGAATGGAGAAAAAKCCTCACTGTTTTCATCTTAGTCAGACTAAGTGAGGGTGTCCATGGTTCTGAATCCTGAAAGGGAAATMAAGGCTTCAGGTAAATTCAGGCTTCAAAGCCTAAACACAGCTACCTCTACACCAGAATATTCTCTGGGTGATATTTTTGGTGATTAATCTGTGGTAACTAATAAATATACCAGGCATGTTTTATATATGAAAAGCAAAAGCATCGTGAGTGCTACTTTAATTCGAGAAGGTTGGAAAGGAGAAAAGTTCCTCCAGCTTTAAGGCTGCTGCAGACCTCTAGCTTGGAGTCCAACAGAATGAATCATTGATATTGAGAGCATCTTCAAACCACCACTGAAACTGAAAAAAWATTCTTATCTGTTTGCTATTGATAAATGACATTTTTCATATGTGTTTGTGTTCTTGTTTTCTGTACAAAACTTTGACACGTGGCAAGCCAGGCTGTTTCACAAACACTGCATCTGTGGACAAAGGAAACAATAAAGGAAATTAGATGGCACAGTTGTAGCGTGGCATATTAAAGTCTCTTTTAACTTACAGCTTTCAATTTTACACTTGTAAAAAAAAATAATTTCATTTTACACTTGTAAAATGTTCTCGTACAGAAAGATGCAATGAATACGCAGATTGTGGCTATCGTATTTCAGATGTGAGGTTTCTTTAGTAGTCTATAAAACTTTTAAAATATTTAGTCTGGACAGACAGTGTTGTCTAAAGTTACCCTTTTTTATCCAAATCATCCTCTTAAGTCAATCAAAAAATAACTTTTCTGTCCCTTTGAAGTTTGTAAAATCTTACACCAAATCTTATGGTACAGAAACCTTCCAATGGCAGGGGACAAACTGCTTTTTCAAGGAAGAGAATTTACATTTATCATTATAGGTTACAACTACTTTTCCTCTAAAATGTCATAGATAAGTGAGAAATGACATTTTAGTCTATTCTACATCAYTCAGGATTTAAGGCACCAGAGCTACTGATGCTTGATCTTGTCCTAGGTATAAARTGGACAACCTGTAACAGCTGTGGCATTTTAATAATAAATACATCTGCATTTTCACTCAAACATAAAGCATGTAATGACTTCTCCAACAGTTAATTAAGAGTATTGTTATGACCCACTAAGCTTTGGTATACCTGATAACAATAAAACAATCATGTTATCAAGGCTGCATCAGAGACTTCGTTTTGTAGCCTTTAGGTAGAAAATAATAGCAGATTGGTTGGTTTTACTATTGATTTTAAACCCTACATATCAGGGAGGTGCTACCCATAGGAGGTCTACAGAGTTAGMAGTCTCAGAATGGTTAAAGCAATGATTTGGTTTTTATTTAGTGCAATAATGCTGATTCTTTGTGTGTCTTAGGCAGTGCTGTCCCTTCATTCGCAGCACAGCTTTCATTCTGATCTGACAGTTTTATTCTTTCATATAAGAACTTCAGCACTATATCATCCATGTGCAACTGCAAATGTCACAACCATTTAAGGGCCAAAAAGGTATTGTCATCCTATTGATTTTATTTTGACCTTTTTAGAGAAATCTGGGACAGACTGAGAAAAAAGCTAATAATTCTAATCCATAATTATTCTCAGGTATTAACAAAACTGCTTAACTGTAGTAAAGAGGTTCAAATATGTTAAAAAACCTCTTAGCCATCAAAACTAAAAAAGTAATATATGGAAAAGAACTGATTAAACAGAAGTCAGCCTGGAAGCCCATTAATAATTCCTGCCTCCAAATGCATCTATAAACACTAAAATCAGTAAAAWGCCACTGTAAAAACCATAACAGAGAAGATAAGCAAGAAGAGTATCAAAAGAAAATTCACAAAATGGGMATATTTTTTTCAAAAGTGTTTGTTCGTTTAGTTCTCAATATTACCACTTTCAGTAGTGAGTTATAACATCAAATGCAGCAAARCACATCTATGGCAGAAAAATTAATATCATTTCAGGCCAATTGAATATAGCAACTTACTTATCCAATAACAAACTACAAATAACATTTCTCAAAATCATCAACTTTCATAACTTTGAGTCAGATTACCAGAGCACCACTTTTCACCTGATCTCATTTTTCTCTTGCAATTATTGTTAATCTTAGAGAGATTTTTTTCTTCATTTTTAGGTTTAGGGTATTGTATTTTTGAAGCAAGGTAGAGCTACATGATATGGAMTCTTGCCAGCTTCTGATTAACAATAAAAATGCTAAGAGTATTGGACTGTAACATAATGATAAGATTAAACTGTGAAACAGGTTTGATTATAAAAGACCTCATCTGAAAAAAAGGTAATCCTGATGTGAAATATCATATATTATGGCTGAGAAGAAATAATAAACCAACTTATACATATACTAACAGTTAAAATATTCAACYATATTGTAGAAGACATTCTTATCAGTGAAACACACTTGTTCTACCAAAATAAAAGTTGCATAATTGGAAATGAAAAAGTTATAGCTGTGTCCTTCAACTTTTTCCAAGGTGCTTGGTTTTTTTTTGGTTTTGTTTTTTTTTTTTTTTCTGGAAGAACACTTTTTTCAGGGGTGGGGGGGATAGAAACCAACTTTTATTTAATTCGGTTATTTTCCTCTTAGTTACACCATTCCCTTWAAAATCTCYCATGCAGATCATATTTTAGGATTARTATTAAATGGTAACCCATGGACCTACATGAGCATTTGCTTATTCATTTTGGACATGGAAACAACACAGCACACAGGTTTTCTTTACCCATGCTCACACTGTACTTTTCAGTTTGATTAGCCAGCCTGTTCTGAAGGTGTGAGCTTTATGCTTTTGGTAAGATGTGGTTTCAGGTGTCATGGTTGGTTTATTCAGGCTTTTATAGAGATATTGCTACCTCCTAATTCAGTTTCCAATACAAACACAACATATTAGCTTCTTCAGCATGATCAAATACAGTGGCTGTGTGAATTAGATAAAATCAAAACATTAAATTTGCTGAACGGTACAAATATTTGGCTGACAATTCATTTACTCATCTCAGATTCAGAAGAGGTTTTGTAAAACCCCTCTCAAACCTAGAACAAACTTTAGGACTTAATCCCACTAATCCTCCAAAGCTGAAAAACATAAAAAATATCAAATYAGTTTTGCAGCATGTCCTGTTGGTCATGCAGGTCAGCAGAATCAGGCTGCAGAAAACAAAGTGGTAGGTTAATGGGTCAAACTGAAAACTGAAATGTATTTTATTGTGTCCCAGGATCTAACCAGGTAATTCCTCTTCAAGGGATTGGAAAGAGCTGAGGATCACAGAGGCTCAGAGGTGTCACAGGTTGGCTGCATTGGTAACCCCACACTGACACCTCCTGTCACTGTTTGCCTGTGGTATCGAGATTAACAAAACCCCTCTCATCAGTACTGTTTAATTCTGTTACATTCAGGAAGTTGTGGAATCCACAAAATCAGAAGGGTTGGAAGCTGCAAAAGGCAGGCCTCAGAGACAGCAGAACTGTGATTAGAGCTAAGCAGCAGCCATGAGATTGGTCAGCAGAAAAATTATTTAAAACTGTAGAAAAGCAAGGACAAATAGAACAATGGTCTGTGTTAATTAATGCTTGTCTAGAATAACTCCCTAAGCTACAGAAAAGTATCTAGGAAGATATTAGGAAGTTTGAAGTTTAATAATGGAAGCTCTGTGCATTGGTTTTAAGGCTTACACAGGTATTGTATTTGAAATAAGCAAGCATTGTTTAACCAAAGGTACTCGTGCTATAGTGGTTGGATAGAACTACTGTCAATGTGCTTTGATTGTTGTGATTGGTCAAAAACTTATAAAGTGAGTTGTAACATGAAGTCTTGTCTGCTGCCTGGGATGTGAGAACTGCTGGCATCTCCTTGTCATAACCATGGAATGAGACTGATGCTGGAAAATCAAACAGCTCAGGCACGTTCCACAGCAGCCCTGTTCCTGTTTGTGATTTGTACACAGACCCTGGCCAGCAATAGAAATTCTCCTGTTTTTCTCTCAAGGCAGAACTTCTTATTCTTTAGCACCTAAGAACATTGCAATGGACAACAAGCATAATTCACCACCACTAGGCTTTATGACCCAAATAAGCACACGCCAGACTTATGGAAAAAAAAGGTCATTGAAGGAAATGTGAAGTTAGGAGCTGGGAGACAAAAGTTCACTGTGTAGTCCTCAGTTCTTTGCACCATAAGAACAAACCACTTGCTGCTCTGAACTTTCAGGCATTACTACTTCCACCAAAAGTAAGAGATTACACCCTATCCGATGAATGTAGGAGATACCATTATAAAAGCCACAATCTTAAATAAAAATATCTAATTTATGCTCTGCTGCGCCATAATTTTCAGGATTTCAGAAAAATATTTTTGTTTTACTCAGTTCTATTTAAGAAATTGTGTGAGAGTTTCATTTAGATAATGCGCATACCCTCTATTTGAAATTAAAATATTCATAGGTTTTCTAGATCACTAGGGAAAACAAATTATATTACATGCTGGTTATGCTGTTTGATCCTTTATAGATGTTTAAGCAGCACTCAGCATTTATTTTTCCATTTTGCTTTCTCTATCTAATGAGGAATTCTTTAGCGGATTTCACTGTGAAGTTCAAGCAGAATACAGAGAATATTGAAAACAGAAAAATGTGGAGAGTATGCTTCATGTTGTCTCAAGGAATTCTCTAAACATGCTATTTACATGAAATAAGCGATATGACTTCAGCTTTCTTCTCCATGGACAATGCCACTTTCTAGCTCAGCAACAGTCAGTTTCTATGTAATACTAAATTGGTTTGTTACTGTTAAGAAAGCAGAAGTAAAATAAGTTGTATTGTTCCTTGAGGAGCAGGATGTGTATGACACTCCATTTTGCTCACATGTATAAATGACATGGACAGGTACTATTTGTAAAAAAAAAAAAAAAGAAAAAAAAAAGAAGAAAGAGAAAAGGCAACTAAAGGTTCAGCAGAGCTTGATTTGGAAGAATGTCTTCTAAACAGTTTGGTGCCTAACTTCACACGTTAACTGAAATATGCTAGACCAGCATCTTACAGGTGATGTTACATGCTTGCAAAAGTCTAAAAGCTATTCCAAATGTCAACATAAATGCTAAGAATACCTTCAGGCTAGGAAAAAGCCCACTGAGTCTGGGCTCATTTCATTACATTTCACTTCATTTCGTTTCATTTCATTTCATTTCATTTCATTTCATTTCATTTCATTTCATCACACTTCACTCAAAGCAACTAAAACTATAAATTTAACTTTCACATGTAAAAAAAAAAAATATTTTCCTTTTATCAGCTGTCAGCTGAATTGTGCGTTATTTTCCTTACTTGCCAATCTATGTAGCACGAGAGTCTTGGGGAAGAGCTACTGGAAATCTGCCCAGTGGAAAAGGATCTGGGGCTGCTTGGTGACAGCGGCTGAACATGAGCTAGGACGTGTCCAGGTGTCCAAGAAGGGCAACCTTCCTAATATCTTGCTAGATAAACTTTTCTGTAGCTTAGAGAGTTATTCTAGACAAGCATTAATACACAGACCATTGTTCTATTTGTCCTTGCTTTTCTACTGTTTAAATAATTTTTCTGCTGACCAATCTCATGGCTGCTGCTTAGCTGTAATCACAGTTCTGCTGTCTCTGAGGCCTGCCTTTTGCAGCTTTCCCAGAACCCTCTGATTTTGTGGATTCCCACACAGGAGCATGTTCAGAGAAGGGCAACAGAGCTGGTGAAGGGTCTGGAGCACAAGTCTGATGAGGATGGGCTGGAGGAGCTGGGGCTGTTTAGCCTGGAAAAAGAGGGCTCAGRAAGACTCTCTACAACTCCCTGAAAGGAGGGAGTAGCCTGGTGGGGTAGGGCTCTTCTCCCAGGCAACAAGTGAGAGAATGGAAGGAAACTACTTGAAGTTAACACAGGGGAAGTTTAGATAGCATGTTAAGAAAAGTTTATTCACCAAAAGAGTTGTCAGGCATTGAAACAGGCTGCCCTGGGAAGTGGCAAAGTCACTGCCTCTGGAGAGATTTTACAAAAGTGCAAATGTGGCACTCAGGGTTTAGTGGTGACTCAGCAGTGTTGGGTTAATGGTAGGACTCCATGATCTTAGAGATCTTATCCAACCTAAATGATTCTATTTGTAGGAAGTCCCCTCCTTTAAAAAAAATATATATATTTGCAATTGAGTTATTGCATTTTAGCAAAACCAGTCAACTAGACATCACTCTTTACAGCAAAATCTGTAGTAGGCATTTTTTGACCACAAAATTAATGTATCTTTTCCTCTGTATGAACCTTCAATATGTCTGCTTGCAGCCATTGCAATCGTGCTAACGTGCTTTTTAAAAGCATATTATGGTACAGTTTGCTCCAGATCCTTGAAGAAGAGTCTATGTAAAGCACAGAAGTTTGATGCATGCTGGAAGCTAATAGAGTTATTTCACCATGTGTATGTGCTGGAAATCAAGCCTCAGCACCTGGCCAAGTGCATCTAAATTTGGCAATCTTTCCCTCAATTGGATCAGACAGATTGTTGAACATTCAGGGTCAGAACTTTTATTAGAAGACCTGGTATTTGTTCTTGCTTAAAACAATTCATCATGTCTTCCATCCGAAGAACTTTACCTTTGAGAGTTAATTTCTATATTAAATGTTCATTTGATAGGCCCTGAACCTTCTGCTCACAAGTTACTTGACATCACATTTTCCCTCTACTAAGTTTCAAAATCATGGTTGATTTCCTTGTAATGAAAATTAATAAAGTAAACTGTTCGCTGGATGAATAAGCAAAGGAAAGAGAAAGCTAAATAGCCTTTTCCCTTCACAGTTGGGGTACAAAAGTGTTATTGCTAGAGAAGGGTATGAATAGATGCAGAAATGTTCATTCTTTCACAGACCAGCAGTGGTCTCTGAAGCACTGCACGCTGGAGCGAGGGTAATGATTTATCATTATATATTATATATAAACAAAAAAAATAAAAGCCCAAGTTTTGGTGCAGATAAACATTCAAAAACTGCATTACAAGGATTTAAGAAGGAAAAACCAAACCAAAATGACCTGATAAAGTGCAGTATTTCTTCATGAACTTTTAAAATCTTTCAGAGCTCTCCTGAGTTCCCTACACAAATTGAATTGGTACTAAGTGATCACACAAAAATTAAAAAGCAAAGCAACAAATAAGAGCAAAAAGAGAACTCTGCACTGCAAATGCAAGCAGAAGCTAAGCATACAGCTCTTATAATGAATTAATTTACAGTGGCTGCTGGCAACAGAAGAACATTGTATTTTATGCTTCAGCAATGTTCCAGAGCACGAGAATCTCTACTTTCTCTTGAAACCCTGTCTCTGTTTCTACATCCCAAAGAAAAACACATATCATGTTCAGAATGGTATACAAACTTCATTTAGCATACAAATACTTCAGTTGAATAAAACAGAAGTAGCAACAGCAAATTTTCCAATGCAAAGATGGAAGATGGTATTTTAATATTTTGGAGTCACCTTCCTTACCAGAATATCAAGGATTCCTATAACAACAAATATCCAGCACACATCAAATTTCTTAGATTTAGTGAATTCCATCTTGCTCTGACAAATTCCAAAAGAAATTTTTTACCCTTTTCTGGACCTAAATCAGAGTTCTCAGAGGAGTAAGAAACTGCACTCTCTTAAGCTAATAACAGCTCCTGAATGATCTCTGCCATAAATTTAAGAGAGCTAAGGTGTAATTATACACATGAATTATTGAAAAGGTAATTTTACTCTATTTTGGCCATTCTGTTAATAGCCTACTATTTATTGCTCACTCTCTGAGGTAACTGATTTGGACAACTAAATGTAATAATATTATGCAACAAATGATGGTCGCCTACTTATGAGAAATTAATATTTCTTTCTTACATTAAAAAGAAAAAAGTGCAGAATATTAATTCAAAATCAGTAGGCAGACAATTTCTCATTAGGCAAAAAACAATCCTTTAAAAAAACTCACTCTTCCCTAACCTGCATACCTCAAAAATGGTAAGCTAGTTTTAAATTTCTTTTTATTATTTGCTCAGAGTCTGAGCCTTGCAGGGCTTTTCATGATCACCTTTCATAAGCAAAAAAAAGAAGAAAAAGAGATTTTCTCGCATATGAATTCTGAAATAGCATGGGCTCATATAGCTCATTTTAATTGCAGCTGTAGTGATACTTCTGATTAAATGTCCAGACCATGCAGGGGAAAAACTGTGAATGTTTCAACGCAAGGAACATTTCAAGCAGAAATCTCAGTGACCTGGAGTCTTTTCACTGAAATATGATCCTATAGTCCAGTGGTTTCTTTAGTTTTTCCACATAGAAACTATCCAGCATGTCTAAGTAGAATTCTTTCTTTTTATTATTGCAAAGGCATATTGCTGGATGTGATAGCACAGAAAAGTGCATCTGGAAAAATCAATAAGAGCAAAGGTGTGAAGGTTCTTGTCACTAACAGTTTGGTGACTAAGATGACAAAAAAACTTAAAGAACAATGAATATACCAAAAGCTGATCAGAAAATCAAAGCAAGTCTTTCTTCAAGGAACATCTCTCTACAAATTAAGGAGCGAATTAACAACAAAAACAAGAAAATTTCCCCTTGACTTTTGGATTAAAAACCCCCAAAGTTATGCTGTGCAATTAATAGAGTGCTACATCTGTAAGCCTGCAAAATTATAATTCTGAGCAAATCTTCCCTCTTTCTATGAGCCAAGTCACTGTTAGAGTTTGATGTGGATTTTCTTCTGGTTTCCCATTGAAGTTTAGGCAGCTTCATGAGATGATACCAAGGGAGCTCAAGCTCAAGAAGGAGCTCATGGCCTATAGAGAGTAATGAGAAAATTCTTACCTAATTATTCCCTGCTTCAAGCTGTCTGTTTATGTTCACTTCAAAATATTTCTGAATCTATCAGCAACAAAACCCTTCATATTCTCTGGAACTCTCAGGTGGGTGAGACAAACTGTGTTAGGTTTGCATTGTATAAACAGGAGGTAATGACACTGACATATTTTAGTCCATCTTTACAAATTATAAAATTTAAAAAGTGATACTGCTCTCCTGACGTGCAATGTCACTCATGATGCAGCTTTGTATCAAATAAGAAAAAATCCTTCCATATCAGTAGTACAAAAAGTAACTATACTTTTTCCAATTCAAGTTGTCTACTAATTTAGTCTCAAAACAAACAGCAAAGTAAAATGTGACATTTTTGCTGAGATTTCACAGCAACACATCTAAGTGTCTTTTTTACTCAAAATTATTCCTTAAAAATACATATGCAACCATTTAGATTTATTATATGCTGGAGTCAGTACTTTATCAGTATGGTTGAAAGTAGAACTTTTGAATTTCTTGTTTGTGACTATTCTAATGTATACCTTCAATAATTGGGTTTTATTAAAGCCCACACAAACCCCAAAAGCTGTAAGTACAGAAATGGCCAGCTGACATATCTGGCATGAAAATGATCAGTGGCAGCTCTGTCGGAACAGAGTGGATAAGTTATATTTTGAGACCGCTACCTGCCTGTCATATAGTCTTGCTTATGCCCAGGAATGTTGTGCCAGCCTGAGCTGAAACCAGCAGTTTATCAACTGGTATGAGAAGGAACATTGTTTAATTGAACCAAAGAGAGATTTTAGATTTGTATGCTGTCGCAGACATCCTTTTATGGAAAAATTCCTTTCCTTAGGATTTTTCCTCTGCAGAAGCTGAGAGCTCAGGAACAAAATGGAAACATTGATTATCTGCTGCGTGGAATGCAACAGGTGTCACTGTGATTGGCCATGTTGGATGTTGTAATAAGTGGCCAACACAGCCCAGCTGGCTCGACAGAGAGCCGAGCCACAAACCTTTGTTATCATTCTTTGCTATTTATTCTTAGCCAGACTCTGATGAAATCCTTTCTTCTATTCTTTTAGTATAGTTTTAATGTAATATATAGCAAAAATAATAAATCAAGCCTCGAAACATGGAGTCAGATCTCATCTCTTCACTGACGACCCTGTAAACATCACATAAATCTCACAGTAAAAATTAACCATAGCATCAAGCACTTCATGATTGGTGGCACACCACAACAGAGAAGATTAATAGCAATGGGATGGAATGGAAAAGGAAGAGGAGGTCTCGTGGGGATCAATGATGCAGGCCTAAGCAAAAGCACTGAGATGTGACACGTCTCATCTCCAGAAAGACTCTCTCTATGCCCACAGGGACTATCATTGTTGTTATCCTGCGTGCAAGATCAACCAATTTTAGATTCTAAGGCATTCTTTAGCCTCTCTCCGTTGCTTCCAGCCAGGATGGCTGAATATTGACCAACAATGTCTTCGCCCTAAAGGGTTGCAAATCCCAAAAAATGTATCATGAATCAAGCTCTTTAGGAGCACGGTTAGTTTTTTTTTATTTTTCAATATATATACACGACGAAAATCCCAAATGCTGGTTTGCATTATATGCTAATTTTGATAGCCACTTTAGGAGCAGAAGCCCACTGCTTTTAGCCAGTTCTGGACTTGTAAGTGCCACTCAAATGGTGTGATGGACAGCTGGGGGTGACAACATCTTAAATTGTCCTACTCTGGACTCGTAAAGCTGTCAAGAGAAATATCTAAAAAAGAAATACTCTGAACCTTCTATTTCTAGTATAGCTTTCTACACTTCTGTCGCTAGAAAGCAACTTTTATTCATAGGTGGTGTTGCAAACTTTTCTCTCCCTTTTTTCCATATTTTTCTCAGTTAAACTGCAAATAACAGCCAGTATGTTTTTCTTGTCATTGTTTCAAGCGCTTGTCATTTGCTTAGGCTAATGCACCGTTATCAGTAACCTCTCACTTTGTTTTAAATTAAATTGCCTCTGCCTGTCTATTAATTAAACAACAATAAAATGCAAGTAAAAAACTAGAAGTTTTTCAGCTCAAATATTTTTAATTATGTGAAAGTTAACAGTATCAATGATTGTGCTAAAATTTGGAGTTCAGTTGATTCTGTATTCTGTAAATTGGAAAAGTAAAAATGAATTGATAAAAAGAGCTAAAAAATTATTTTATTGTCTTCAATGAGTGTCTGTTAGATTCTTTCTCCCATACGAAATACTGCAATATTTATACATAGAATATTTTTAAAATAATACACAGCAGACAGGACATTCATAGTTAATTTTCCTGTCATATACGTTGCCACAGAATGACTAGAGGTAAGCTTTCCTTGTTTTATCGAAAAATATGAAGGTTTGGGTTTTTTCTGTTTGTTTGTTTCTATTTAAAACCACAGTTTGGAGGAACAAAGAGTGTAAGGTAGGAAACAGAGCTGAGCCTGTCCAAGATTGTTATGGACTCAGGGCTCTCCAGGTTAGAAACTACAACAAAGAAATTTTACTCAGGCGAGCTGCAGGAATTTCAAAATACTTTTTTTTTTTTGTTTTTTGCCTTTGCCATCTTAGTTTGAAAGGTTAGTTGATGCACTTCACACAGTTCTCCTGACAGGTTTTGTGCTAACAAATTCCTCTTGCTGCTCCATCAATCTCTGACATCAGGTGATGCCTTCAATCTATTTTATTGCTGCTCCATAGTTTGAGGATTTTTTTGCACTTCATTTGGGTGTGGAGTTTTCTGTCTGTGGCGCAGCAGGGTACACTGGGGAAGAAGCAAATCAGCTCTGCAGGCTGTCAACTTTTCTGAAACAAACAGCCTCCCATGCAGAAATGGCCTTGATTTCTGGGCTGCACAAGAGTTCCAACAGCAAAAACCACCCAAGCTGCTGTCACTTGCATCTGAGGTTGTACGGTGCTTGCACGTTTCCAAATCATATTTTGGCAAAGACTGACTGCAGTGCTATGTGAATATAGAATGTAAGATGAGTGGTTCACTCCCTGTCCAATGGACCACCTTCCACTATAAGAGCAGGTTGTCACAGTCCATTGAACTAATCATCAAAGACTGTCTAACATACAATTAATTCTGGAGATTAAAGTCAGTTCATATAATCAAACATATCAAGGTGAACCAAACAAGCCAGGTAATGGGGCACAATCCAGGTCTTTATTCTCTCTTACCCATAAATCTTTTGGCATTGAAAATATGAAACAGCTGTGTTTTTGTGCCTAACCTTCTACACTAAACTCCTTTGGTGTCTCTGCTAACAATTTTTACAGCTCCATGTCGCAGACATGCTTTTAGTGGGAAAATCTTTCCTTAGGATTTTCCTCCTGAGAAGCTGAGAAGGCCTCAGGACAAAATGAAACATGATTATCTGCTGCTGTGGAATGCAACAGGTGCATCTGTATTGCCATGTTGGATGTTTCTAATTAATGGCCATGCACAGCCCAGCTGGCTTGGACAGAGAGCAAGCCACAAACCTTTGTTATCATTCTTTGCTATTCTAGTTCTTAGTCTAGCTTCTGATGAATCCTTCTTCTATTTCTTTTAGTATAGTTTTAATGTAAATTTATCATAAAATAATAAATCAAGCCTCTGACAGGAGTCAGATCTGTCTCTTCTCCATCCAAAAACCCTGTGAACACCGTCACAGCATCCTATCCTATTCAATAAGTACTTTCATATTCTCTCTTCCCAGAACTGCTGAGCATTATTCCTTGGGTTTTTTGTCTGTTGCTTCTCTGTCAATGACTGCATCATTCATGGTACCTCGAAGTCTTACCGAAGGGAAGAGGGCATCATTCCTTCCTTCCCTCCTGCACTTTCCTTGCTTCCAATAAACACAGACACAGCTCAGACATTCTTGGTCTAGATGGGAAAAAAATAAAATAAAAAAAGAGGTTTACCAACTTTGTAGGATAAGGCACAGAAGGAACTATGGCACTGCTGCGCTGGGCCAAACTGAAAGTGCTGTAGAGCTGTAGTTGGGATCAAGAATTGGAAGAGGAAGTGAAAGGAGGAAGG
>NDFG01000135.1:3182197-3196678 GCA_002167245.1 Sporophila hypoxantha
ATGGAAGGAAACTACTTGAAGTTAACACAGGGGAAGTTTAGATTGGATGTTAAGAAAAGTTTATTCACCAAAAGAGTTGTCAGGCACTGGAACAGGCTGCCCTGGGAAGTGGCAAAGTCACCACCTCTGGAGGGATTTTACAAAAGTGCAAATGTGGCATTCAGGGTTTAGTGGTGACTCAGCAGTGTTGGGTTAATGGTAGGACTCCATGATCTTAGAGATCTTATCCAACCTAAATGATTCTATTTATAGGAAGTCCCCTCCTTAAAAAAAAAAAAAAAATATATATATATATATATATATATTTGCAATTGAGTTATTGCATTTTAGCAAAACCAGTCAACTTAACATCACCTTTACAGCCAGAACTTGTCCCAGGCAACAATTGAGAGAATGGAAGGAAACTACTTGAAGTTAACACAGGAGAAGTTTAGATTGGATGTTAAGAAAACTTTATTCGCCAAAAGAGTTGTCAGGCATTGGAACAGGCTGCCCTGGGAATTGGCAAAGTCACCGCCTCTGGAGGGATTTTACAAAAGTGCAAATGTGGCACTCAGGGTTTAGTGGTGACTTGGCAGTGTTGGGTTAATGGTAGGACTCCATGATCTTAGACATCTTATCCAACCTAAATGATTCTATTTGTTGGAAGTCCCCTCCTTTAAAAAAAAAAAAATATTTGCAATCGAGTTATTGCATTTTAGCAAAACCAGTCAACTAAACATCACCTTTACAGCCAAAACTTCTCCCAGGCAACAATTGAGAGAATGGGAGGAAACTACTTGAAGTTAACACAGGGGAAGTTTAGATTGGATGTTAAGAAAACTTTATTCACCAAAAGAGTCGTCAGGCATTGGAACAGGCTTCCCTGGGAAGTGGCAAAGTCACCACCTCTGGAGGGATTTTACAAAAGTGCAAATGTGGCATTCAGGGTTTAGTGGTGACTCAGCAGTGTTGGTTAATGGTAGGACTCCATGATCTTAGAGATCTTATCCAACCTAAATGATTCTACTTGTTGAAAGTCCCCTCCTTTAAAAAAAAATATTTGCAATTGAGTTATTGCATTTTAGCAAAACCAGTCAACTAGACATCACCTTTACAGCCAAAATGCTGTAGTAGGCATTTTTTGCACCACAACTGAATGTATCTTTTCCTCTGTATTGAACTTCAATATTTTTGCTGCAGCCATTTTGCAATTGTGCTAATGTGCTTTTTAAAAGCATATTATGGTAACAGTTCTGCTCCAGATCTTTGAAGAAGAGTCTTGTAAAGCACAGAAGTTTTGATGCATGTGGAAGCTAATAGAGTTATTTCCACCATGTGTATGTGCTGGAAATCAGACTCAGTCACCTGGCCAGTGCATCTTAAATTTGGCAATCTTTCCACTCAATTGAGATCAGCAGATTGTTGAACATTCAGGGGTCAGAAGTTTTTATTAGAAGACCCTGGTATTATGTTCTTGCTTAAAACAATTCATCATTGCTCTTTCCATCCGAAGAACTTTTACCTTTGGAGAGTTAATTTACTATATAATGTTTCATTTGATAGGCCCTGAACCTTCTGCTCACAAGTTACTTGACATCACATTTTCCCTACTCTMTAAGTTTCAAAATCATGGTTGATTTCCTTGTAATGAATAATTAATAAAGTAAACTGTTCTGCTGGATGAATTAGCAAGGAAAGAGAATAGCTAAATAGCCTTTTCCCTTCACAGTTGGGGTACAAAAGTGTTATTGCTAGAGAAGGGTATGAATAGATGCAGAAATGTTCAATTCTTTCACAGACCAGCAGTGGCTCTCTGAAGCACTGCACACTGGAGCCAGGGTAATGCATTTTATCATTATATTATCTATATATCAACAACAACCACAACAACAAAAAAAAAAATAAAAGCCCAAGTTTTGGTGCAGATAAACATTCAAAAACTGCATTACAAGGATTTACAGAAGGAAAAATCCAAATCAAATACCTGACCTGATAAAGTGCAGTATTTCTTCATGAACTTTTTAAAATCTTTCAGAGCTCTCCTGAGTTCCCCTAACACAAATTGAATTGCGTACTAAGTGATCATCACAAAAATTAAAAAGCAAAGCAACAAATAAGAGCAAAAAGAGAACATCTGCACTGCAAATGCTAACAGAAGCTAAGCATACAGCTCTTATAATGAATTAATTTACAGTGGCTGCTGACAACAGAAAACATTGTATTTATGCTTCAGCATGTTCCAGAGTACATCTGCAGCAATCTCTACTTTCTCTTGAAATCCCTGTCTTCTGTTTCTACATCCCAGAAGAAAAACACATATTCATGTTCAGAAATGGTATACAAACTTYCATTTAGCATACAAATACTTCAGTTTAACTAAAACAGAAGTAGCAACAGCAAATTTTCCATGCAAAGATGGAAGATGTGTATTTTTTAATATTTTGGAGTCACCTTCCTTACCAGAATATCAAGGATTCCTATAACAACAAATATCCAGCACACATCACATTTCTTAGATTTAGTGAATTCYATCTTGCTCTGACAAATTCCAAAAGAAATTTCTTTACCCTTTTCTCTGGACTAAAAATCAGAGTTTCTCAGAGGAGTAAGAAACTGCACTTCTCTTYAAGCTAATAACAGCTCCTGAATGAGTCTCTGCCATAATTTAAGAAGCCTAAGGGTGTAATTATACAAATGAATTATTGAAAGGTAATTTTACTCTATTTTGGCCATTCTGTTCAAAGCCTACATATTTATGCTCACTCTCTGAGGTAACTGATTTGGAAAACATAAATGTAAAATATTATGCAACAAATGATGGTGCCCTACTTATGAGAATATTAATATTTTCTTTCTTACATTAAAAAGAAAAAAAGTGCAGAATATTAATTTCAAAATCAGTAGGAGAAATTTCKCATTAGGAAAAAACAATCCCTTTAAAAAACTCACTCTTCCCTAATGCTGCATTACCAAAAATTGTAAGCTAATGTTTTAAATTTTCTTTTTATTATTTGCCTCAGAGTTCTGAGCCTTGCAGGGCTTTTCATGATCACCTTTCATAAGCAARAAAGAGAAGAGATTTTCTCCATATGAATTCTGAAATAAGCATGGGCTCATATAGCTCMATTTTAATTGCAGCTGTAGTGATACTTCTGATTAAAAGCTCCAGACCATGCAGGGGAAAAGCTGTGAATGTTTCAACGCAAGGAACATCTTCAAGCAGAAATCTCAGTGACCTGGGAGTGCTTTTTTCACTGAATATGATCCTATTAGTCCAGTGTTTCTTTAGTTTTTCCACATTAGAAACTATCCAGCATGTTCTAAGTAGAATTCTTTCTTTTTATTATTGCAAAGGCATAGTTGCTGTGATGGATAGCAACAGAAAAGTGCATTTGGAAAAATCAATGAGAGCAAAGGTGTGAAGGTTCTTTGTCACTACAGTTTGGTGACTAAGATGAACAAAAAATCTTAAAGAACAATGATATACCAAAAGCTGATCAGAAAATCAAAGGCAAGTCTTTGTCTTTCCAAGGAACATCTTCTCTACAAAATTAAGAGCGAATAAACAAAAAAAACAAGAAAAATTCCCCTTGACCTTTGGATTTAAAAACCCCCAAAGTTATGCTGTTCAATTAATAGAGTGCTACATCCTGTAAGCTGCAATTATAATTCTGAGCAATCTTCCCCTTTTCTATGAGCCAGAGGTCACTGTTAGATTTGATGTGGATTTCTTCTGGTTTCCCTTTGAAGTTTAGGGCAGCTTCATGATGATGATACACAAGGGGAGCTCAAGCCTCAAGAAGGAGCCTCATGGCCTATAGAGAGTAATGAGAACATTCTTACCTAATTATTCCCCTGCTTCAACCTGTCTGTTCTGATGTTCACTTCCAAAATATTTCTGAATCTATCAGCAACAAAACCCTTCATATTCTCTGGAATACTTCAGGTGGGTGAGACAACTGTGTTTAGGTTTGCATTGTAAACAGGAGGTAATACACTGACAATATTTTTAGTCCATCTTTACAAATTATAAAATTTAAAAAGTGATACTGCTCTCCTSACTGCAATGTCACTCATGATGCAGCTTTGTATCAAAATAAGAAAAAATCCTTCCAGTATCAGTAGTACAAAAAGTAAACTATCASTTTTTCCAATTCACAGTTGTCTACCTAATTTTAGTCTTCAAAAACAAACAGCAAAGTAAAATGTGACATGTTTTGCTGAGATTTCAACAGCACACATCTAAGTGTCTTTTTTACTCAAAATTATTCCTTACAAAAATACATATGCCAACCATTTAGATTTATTATATGCTGGAGTCAGTACTTTATCAGTATGGTTGAAAGGTARACTTTTGAATTTCTTGTTTGTGACTATTCTAATGTATTACCTTTCATAACATTGGGTTYTATTAAAGCCCACACAAACCCCAAAAGCCTGTAAATACAGAAATGCCAGCTGTACATACTGTATGAAACATGATCAGGGCAGCTCTGTCTGGAACAGAGTGGATAAGTTATGATTTTGAGACCCTACCCTGCCTGTCATATAGTCTTGCTTATGCCCAGGAATGTTGTGCCAGCCWGAGCCTGAAACCAGCAGTTTATCAACTGGTAATGAGAGGAACATTGTTTAATTAACCAAAGAGAGATTTTTAGATTGTATGCTTGTCGCAGACATCTTTTATGGAAAATCCTTTCCTCAGGATTTTTCCTCCTGAGAAGTTGAGAGGCCTCAGGAACAAAATGTAAACATTGATTATCTGCTGCTGTGGAATGCAACAGGTGGGTCTGTGATTGGCCCATGTTGGATGTTTGTAATTAATGGCCAATCACAGCCCAGCTGGCTCGGACAGAGAGCCGAGCCCCAAACCTTTGTTATCATTCTTTGCTATTCTATTCTTAGCCAGACTTCTGATGAAACCTTTTCTTCTATTCTTTTAGGATAGTTTTAATGTAATATATAGCATAAAATAATAAATCAAGCCTTCTGAAACATGGAGTCAGATCCTCATCTCTTCCCTCAACCTGAGACCCCTGTGAACACCATCACATATCTCACAGTAAAACATTAACCAGCCACTGCAACACTCATGATGGTGCCACCAACACACTCAGAGAACAGTTCAAAGCAATGGGATGGAATGGAAAAGGAAGAGGAGGTGCTCAGTGGATCAATGCATGCAGGACTAACAAAGCACTGAGATGTGACACCGTGCTCATGCTCCCAGCAAAAGCACCTCTCTATGCCCACAGGGACTATCATTGTTGTTATTCTGCCTGCACAGATCAACCAATTTTAGATCTTARAGGCATTCTTTAGCCTCTCCTTGCTCTCAGCCAGGATGGCTGAATTGACCTCTCCCCCTAAAGGTTGCTAAATCCCAAAATCATCATGAATCAGAGCTCTTAGACACGGTAGTTCAATATATTAACACAGACGAAAATCAATGCTGGTTTGCATTATTATGCTAAGTTTTGAATAGCAGCACTTTAGGAGCAGACCCACTGCTCTTTAGCCAGTTYTGGGACTTGTAAGTGCCACTCAATGGATGTGATGGACAGCTGGAGGTGACAACCTCTTAAATTGTCCTACCTTGGACTCGTAAAGCTTGTCAAAGAGAAATCATTAAAAAGAAATACTCTGACCTTCCCTATTTCCTAGTCTAGCTTTCTACACTTCTGCTCCTAGAAAAGAGCAACTTTTATTCATAGGTGGTGTCTGCAAACTTTTCCTCTCCCTTTTTTCCATATTTTTCTCAGTTAAACTGCAAATAAACAGCCAGTATTTTTTCCTTGTCCATTGTTCAAGCCTTGTCATTTTGCTTAGCTAATCACCTTATCAGTACCTCTCACCTTCTGTKTTAAATTAAATTGCCTCTTGCCTTGTCATAATCTAAACAACATAAAAATGCAAGTAAAAAACCTAGAAGTTTTCAGCTCAAATATTTTTAATATGTGCAAGTTTAAACAGTATCGATGATTGTGCTAATATTTGGAGTTCAGTTTGATTCTGTATTCTGTAACTTGGAAAAGTAGACATGAATTGATAAAAAAGAGCTAAAAATATTTATTTTTCATGAGTGTCTGTTAGATTCTTTCTCATACAAAAATGCTGCAAAATATTATTTTATACATAGAATATTTTTAAAAATAATACAAGGCAACAGGACATCTCAATAGCTAATTTTCCTGTCATATAGTTGCCCAACAGAATGAGCTAGAGGTAGCCTYTCCTTTGTTTATGGAAAAATATGAGGTTTGGGTTTTTCTGTTTRTTTGTTCCTATTTAAACACAGTTGTGGAGGACACAAAGAGTGTAAGGTAGGAAACAGAGCTGAGCCTGTCCAAGATTGTTCATGCACTCAGGGCTCTCCAGGTTAGAACTACAAAAGAATTTACTCCCAGGCTGAGCTGCAGGAATTTAAAAATACTTTTTTTTTTGTTTTTGCTTTCCATCTTAGTTTGAAAGGTTAGTTGTGCACTTCACACAGTTCTCCTGACAGCTTTGTCTAACAAATTCCTCTTGCTGCTCCATCAATCTCTGACATCAGTGATGCCCTTCATCTATTTTATTGCTGCTCCATAGTTTTGGTAGGATTTTTTTGCACTTCATTTGGGTGTGGAGTTTCTGTGGCTGTGCTGCAGCAGGGGTACACTGGGGGAAGAAGCAAATCCCAGCTCCTGCAGGCTGCAACTTTTCATGGAACACAARCAATCCTCCCATGCAGAATGGCCTTTGATTTCTGGGCTGCACAAAGAGTTCCCAACAGCAAAAACCACCCAAGCTGCCTGTTCATGCACTTGAGGTTGTCACCGGTGCTTGCACCGTTTTCCAAATCATATTTTGGCAAAGACTGACTGCAGTGCTATGTGAATCAAAGAATGGTAAAGTGGTTCCAACTCCCTGCCAATGGACACCTTCCAGTAGAGCAGGTTGTTCACAGTCCCATTGAACTRATCATCAAAGACTGTCTACACATACAATTAATTCTGGAGAATTAAAAGTCAGTCATATAAATGCAAACATATCAGTGTGAACACAACACARCCAGGTTAATGGGGCACAATCCAGGTCTTTTATTCCTCTCTTACCCATAAATCATTTTGCATTTGAAAATATGAAACTACAGCTGTGTTCTTGTGCCTACCTTTCTACACTGAACTCCTTTGGTGGTCTCTCCAGACATTTACAGCTCCAGTTGTCGCAGACATCTTTTATGAAAATCCTTCCTTAGGATTTTTCCTCCTGAGAAGCTGAGAGGCCTCAGGAACAAATGTAAACATTGATTATCTGCTGCTGGGAATGCAACAGGTGCATCTGTGATTGGCCCATGTTAGTTGTTTCTAATTAATGGCCAATCACAGCCCAGCTGGCTCAGACAGAGTCTGAAGACAGAGCCTTTGTTATCATTCTTTGCTATTCTATTACTTAGCTAGCCTTCTGATGAAAGCCTTTCTTCTATTCTTTTAGTATAGTTTTAATGTAATATATATCATAAAATAATAAATCAGCCTTCTGAAACATGGAGTCAGATCCTCGTCTCTTCCTCATCCAAGAACCCCTGTGAAGTCCTCATTCCTATTTCAATAAGTCACTTTCATATTCTCTACTTCCCAGATACTGCTGAGCATTATCCCTTGGGGTTTTTTGTCTGCTCTGCTTCTCCTGTCAATGACCTGCATCATTCATGGGTCCTTGACTGTATTACCTGAAGGGAAGAGGGCATCCTTCCCTTCCTTCCCTCCTGCATGTTTCCTTGCTTCCAAAACACAGACACAGCTCAGACATTCTTGGTCTAGAGGGAAAAAAAAATAAAAATAAAAAAAAAAGGTTTACAAACTTTGTAGGATAAGGCACAGAAAGGAACATATGGCACTGCCTGAGCTGGGCCAAAATGCAAGTGCTGTAGAGCTGCAGTTGGGATAAAGGAATTGGAAGTAGGAGTGAAAGGAGGAGGACCATACTTTTAAGACAGAAGAAACACATCTAACCAGACTCTAGCTCACAAGCTACAAAGAACCAGACAGGATGACAGAATACAGCTTCATTTCATGTCAACATGGCAACAGTGATAAAAATACCAATACTGAGACCAAGGATTCTTTTTGAAGCACAGACCTGGCATCAGAAACTTTTTTGTTTGCTTGAAATCTGTTCAGGCAGTACATAAATCATTCAGACTCCTTTAGCCCTCTTCCATCTCCCCTGGCTGCTGGAGAGCAGGAAGTTTCCCAGTGCCACAAGGGCACAGAATGCTGAATAATTGCTGCCTTGCTTTCATGCTGCAGGTGCAGTCATACATGTGCAGTTACAGACCAGCTCTGCCTGTCTCACGAGGGCTGGGTATAACGACCCCGACTCTATTCCGACTTCAATTTCCACAAGCTGCTTGTTAGTCTCTTACCAGTTGTTGCTCAAAATTGTAACCAGTGCCCTGAATATAGATGTCTTCTTCACTCTTCCATTTTCCTGGTCAAGATGAAGCCCCCTGCATCTCCCCACCTTTGCCACCATCMCCTCACACACACACTTTTCATAAGCAATGCAGGAATCTGTGATTGCTCACAGGGGAAMGTGAGGTCACTTTTGCTAACCTCAGTGTTGCCTTCATTGACTGCCTGGCCACATCCTCTCATCCTTACAAACAGTACACACAAAAAAAACCACAAAGCATTGTAGGTTTTGAGAATTTGGTGATAYGATAAAAATGAAATGGCAAGCAAAATGAAGATAAGGAACAGGATTAAGAAAAAATTCACAAACACTTCAGGTGTGCACAATGGCATTGCTAAAGCATCTTCAATTTTGAAAGGTAAAAATCCGTTAAGTTCTTGTGTAAAACCAAAATAAACCAAAAAAATATGTCTGTTTAGTGAGGGTTTCTTTTTTTTTCTTTATTTATGACCAGTACATATACTGGTGTGACAGTGTTCACAGAGGTTCTTTGATGAGGGAAGAGATGAGGATTTGACTCAATGTTTCAGAAGGCTTGATTTATTATTTTATGATATATATTACATTAAAACTATACTAAAAGAATAGATGCAAGGATTTCACCAGAAGGCTAGCTAAGAATAGAAAAAGAAAGAATGATAACAAAGGTTTGTGGCTCGGACTCTGTCTGAGCCAGCTGGGCTGTGATTGGCCATTAATTACAAACATCCAACATGGGCCAATTAAAGATCCAATTGTTGCATTCCACAGCAGCAGATAATCAATGTTTCCATTTTGTTCCTGAGGCCTCTCAGCTTCTCAGGAGGAAAAAATCCTAAGGAAAGGATTTTCCATAAAAATGTCTGCGACATACTTGAAATGCTTTTCTTAATGTAAGCATAACTTTTAGAGGTGGGGATTTTTTTTTGTTTTTCTGCTAAGGCTCTTATCAACATCATTTCTCATTTATACAGATATATATAATGGTAATTTCCAAAGCATAAACAGGCAGCCAGCCACAAATGTAAATGAGTGGAAACCATTACCCTTTTTCCCTTAAAAGCCTGAAATGAACAATGCAGCGTGACACAATGGTGTCTGAACCCACTGCTGACAACACCAACTGGAATTTGAAAGAAAGGAGGTTTACTGGCCATAATGCCACATGAAAAGACCCACAGTTTGCTGCCTGTTTAGTAGGCAGGCATGGTTTTCTAGACAGTATGAAAAAATGTGTTATTTTAGTAAGCATCATGAATATGTACCCTTACAAGACTTTACTTGTCTTTCTGCTATAGGTAAATGGGATTTGCTCCCATGGATTAGTGCAAGGCTGCCTGAAGAACACTAGATGTAATTACCAACCTGACCTCATCAGAAACTGCATTTCCTTTCTCCCTCAACTTGTGCCCTCCTAATATCATTAATTAGATACCTGGCCTCATGCAGCCTCCTTACTGATGAATGTAATGCAGTGCAGCAACAAAACAGCATAAAGACCTCAGATACCAGCTCTGAGGGCAAAGCTCTGTGGATAAAAATGAAAAAAAGGATTCACTGGCTTCAGGAAAGACTCTAAAAACAGCAATGCAARCCACGTGTCATGGAAACAAACAGAAAACCAGTCAGAACCAACCCCAACAAAATATCTTCATGTCCTCGCATAACAAAAAAAGGGAGGAAAACACCCTTTTATTTACTACCCTTGACTCTAGGCAGTGCAACAGAACTACAGCTGGTGGGTTTTTAAATACTGTCTCCCCAGACTACAAATTCTCCCTATTTGTAACTGAAGGCAGTTCAGAATGGAAAGAAACAAGGAATCCTGCACTGCAACAACTCACAGGCATTACTTAGCCTATGCCAAAGCCAGCACTTGATTTATAAATCCAGTTAGAGGCCTTTAGGGTCTATTCATGTGCCAAGACACACTTAAAACCAGCAGGGCAGCTGGTAGTAAGCCTTTGTAGACACTGCAATACTCTATTCTCTTTAGGTGATGCATCAATCACAAATTTCAGCATGAACATCATGAAACTGTAACCTGGACAGACCCAATGAGAGAAGYTATTCCTTTAAATGCCCTCATAATGGGTGACCAACTCCTTGCACTTTCATTCTTCTGTCTCATTGAGTTTATTTCATTTATTTTATGTTTTTAGTGGTGTTTTTGTTGTTGTTTTTTTTTGTTAAWTTTTACTTTTCCCACTGATTCCACTTTGTAAACACAAAATTCTTTCAAGTCAGCCAGATAGATCAATGTAATAAACATGGAGCCTCAGATTTCGTTATACAGACATCAAAGTAAATTTGGTCTCAAGCACAGGATGCCAATGAATTAATTCCAGGGTATTAAAAGCTAAATACACACACACTGTAACCTCTGTGTACAAACAGAGAACAGACATGAACAGATCTGGTTTAAGGCCAGTTTGTCTTCCTTACAACTTCAAATGTTCTTATGGGCCACCAGGTCTTAGATTCTAACATTAAAATATTTGAGGTTAAACAATATTATCCTTTAAAATGTCTCATTCTCTTTCTTGTCAGCAGAGGCACAATGTGCCCTATTCCACATAAATTTGAATCTGTTTTAGAACATCTGTGATATAAATCATCTTTCAGTCCCCAGAAGAGACTGTTCCTTTTCTAATCATTCAATACTGAGGTTCACTCAATTTCCCATGTCTAAAGGTAATTCTACTAAGAAAAATGGCARTGTTCAGAAGTTGAAYAGAGCTMTTCAAWGTTTTATYTTACCTATTTTTTATTTTACAAAGTTTTATGGTACATATTTTTAAGTTCTCTCATAATACTTAGTGATTTCAACAGGAACATTCCKAACACCTTACTTTAAACATGAATAGTCATTGTAGCAGGAGGCCCCTGAAAAATAATCTATATTAGCAGCGCTGTGCATTGCAATAATCCAATTTTCAATGTAAATTTCCCCCAGAAAAAGCAATATTCTCTCCATTAAGTCCCAGAAAACAAAGTCTGATTCATTTTAGCCCTATTTTTAAAGGCACTCCTTTAAGTATCCCTCAGGCAAAAAGAATTTGCAGGTTTTGGCGAAACAGTAAAAAGATTGCACTTTTAATGTTCTTAAAATTTTGCTTGGTTTTTTTTTTGTTTCCACTTCACAGCATTTTTAACATACAGTCAGAGAAGCAGATCAAAGTGGAATCTTGCTGTTTTCACCTACCTTGAGATATGCTAAGTACAAATATCCAGGATAGGACAAGATTATGGATTCAAGCAAAGAACAGGAGCATAGTGCCAGTTGTCTGCAGCTGCCTCAGAATACACCAAGTCTATGGGAATTAAATAATGACATTTGTTACTATTTTACCCTAAATATTTCATTTGCAATTCAGTAAAACRCTGACACAAGGAGCTGCATTTGTTTTTAAATTTCTAACATGAAATTATAACTTTTCAAGGTAATTGTAATAGTCATATTTCACCTAGCTTCACAAACAAGGCATTGATGTGTTAGAAGAGTTATTTCACTTACTAGGGCAAACAGGTGAATGAAAAAAATCACATTGATTTCAACACTGGAGAAGTTTAAATAAAGGTTACTAGTACTTTAAATTACGTTTCAGTCACCTATAAATGCCTATTCATATTTTAAGGGTATATATTTGATAGGTGGAGACAAGATTTTTCTACCTGGAACTTAGGTAACAGAAATATACATAACTTTGGGTAAATCTTTGTTTCCTGCTCATTAATGTCTGTAAAATAATTTTTTTAATGATTGAAAAATAATAACAGGGAGACTGTAGTATTTAATTTTCTTCCTTTTGAGTGGTCTAAAAAAGAAAATACCTGTTCAAAATATTTTCATGCAAAATGAATGGGTCCTTTTTCTACAATGCACAAAAGAAATTCATGAACTAATGTCACTCCTGTGAAAAGCATGAATCCATAACAAGCATACCTTTTGGAATCTTGCTMAAAGAGTCACACAAAACCCCTGGTTAATAAAAATTCACACTCTGAAAGCAGGCCATCATATATGCAGCTATGACATTTAAATGGCTTCAGAGTTGCTTCAATATGTTTAAAGWTAACAAACATGTTGCTCTTTTTCATGAAGARTAWTTTTTTCTATTCTGTTGACTTTTAKTAACATAAATACAAATATTAATCATACACCAACAGCACAATTAYTTTTGCTTTTGAAGCCCTAATTGTTCCTAAAATATCTCTAATTCTTTTACAAAATACCAATATAAACAAGTTTTAACTCACACATCAGAGCTTTTTTTTTTTCAGAAGCTTAAGGCAATATAAAACAATTAAGTAGAAATTCTGTCAAAAAAATATTTCTATAAGCAATTAATGGAAGCCAGAGCTTTATTATAAGCATCAGCAATGTGACAACCAAAAAACATCTGTACACATTTTTGAGTGTGCAGGGACATGCTAAYTGACAGTAGATGGAACAAGTTTATAGGCCCATCAAGCCACATAAAGGAGAGTTTCTAAATTCTAAGCTTCCTTTCTATTGGATATATTCTTCACCACAGAAGGATGAAATAATCCCAGTTATGTAAAGCAAATTATCTTGGCTCTCCTATCTTGCACGCAAGATACATTTGCCCTTTCAAAATGTTTTTTTTTGTTTGTTTGTTAATTGCTTTCTGTGAGAAAGAGAAGGAAGAAATTCAACAAATACAATTGTASAGAAACCCCAGAAATTGCTTCTTCCTGTTATGGAGCAAGAAGTTTAATTTGATCATGAAAGCTGACYTTTCTTTCTTCTGGTTTTACCTCCTTTTTTCCCATGCTTATCAATCTTTACATTTATTCTTTACATTTATTCTTTTATTCTTTTATTCTTGTCTGTCCTTGCTTTTATTCATTTGCAAACACCAGGCATTTGCAATGACTAAAGTTACCCATCCAAGTTAAAACATAGGCATGTTTTTTCTCCTCTCTTTTTCCTGCTTAGAATGTGGACAACCTAAAGCAGTTGAAGCTAAGAAAAAAATCTTTTATCTGATCGAAAACTCACAGCCCCTGGTGTCCTTTCATTACCAGGATTCATCAGCTCTAATTCATCTGTAGTTCTCAAACCCAGAGGCTGCAGAGCAACAGGAGTTAAGAGAGTTGCTTAAGGAAAAAGCCCTTCTAGAAGTAAGTCTAGCTGTCAATATTGAAGAGATAATCTAATAATCTATGATCCCACAGAGATKCATATTTTCATTCAACTTGGCTCATTTAACCTGCATCTCTGAGGATCTGCAAATGCTGTTGATGGTAGAAATCTGACTGAGAGTGAAGCTGTGACATTAGTTTGTGGGGGATTYAGATCATCTCTTTGTACCTAATAACAAAAAGCAAGTCCTTTGAGGAAGAGGCTTCGAGCTCTTGTAAAATAAGGTCAAAACAGGTCTTTCTTTAGGTCCCTTAGAAAAGAGTCCAACAAAACTTTAAAGATAAAGCTTACTTTAAAATTTTATTCAAAGATAAGGAAGGTGAAAAAACAAATTTATCRATGGAATATTAAAAAGAATTAAAAATTGGTACTGTCTTGATAATGGCCTTTAATGTTCCTCTTAAACATACATTCCAAGCAAGGAAGAATACCATTTCCACTTATGAGGTTTTGATGACAGAAGTTTTGTACTTATTTAGGCATCTTTGTTTCAAACCTATTAAATAAACAACTTAATTTATTTCATTTCAGTTTTAGAATGGAGTAAACCAGAGTAGAGTAGAGTAGAATAAACCAGAGTAGAGTAGAGTAGAGTAGAGTAGAGTAGAGTAGAGTAGAGTAGAGTAGAGTAGAGTAGTGCATCCAAGTTGGAATGAACTTACAAGGACAATCAAATCCAACAGCCTGATCAATTCAGGGCTGATCAAGAGTAAAAATATCCATATAACCTTAAAAGATGTGGTGTCCCACTAGTCTTCCTTTAGTATATTTTTCAGTGATTTCAGAATTGGATAATACATACAGCAGCTGTGCAAGATGAGGGGATGAGAAGATTTCTAGGCTCTGGCTTTCACTGAGCAAACCCAGCCAGAAAACATTAAAAGTTTCTGGAT
>NDFG01000135.1:3197733-3242928 GCA_002167245.1 Sporophila hypoxantha
CTGCCTGCAAGACCTTAACACCACTGTTATTTTATCCTTGCTTGCTCCCCTGGGTGCAGACTTGCCAGAAGCYGGCCTGGTCAATCCAAGAGTTTCAGAATAACTGCCTGCTTTCTCATGGGGCTTTAAATTTTACAGAACCGCCAAAAACTACTTGCCAAAACAGATCCATACAGAGTTAAGTGGGATTTGCAGTGGGCAGTAGTTAAAGGAATGGGGAAATGAAAAAAAGAAAAAAAAATCACAATTGATCTTTTGCTAATGTTTTTTCTTGGAAGCAACAGACAATATTGCCTTCTATAAGCAGGAGAGAGGGTTATGTCAAGTGTGAATGCTACAGTTACTCAGCAAGAGAAGAAATAGAGATGTTGATCCCATTTTCAAGTCAGAATCTCAAGGCATGCTTGAAAAAAAGAAGTAGTGATCAATATTTTCAATAAACCATAATGGCAACATTATTTGTTATGTAAACCTCCAGACTCTGGGAATAAACATCTATCTACACATAAATACTAACTTAGCACTAAGTTAAGGAAGTTTGGTAAATACACAGCATACTGAAATTTCATTTTTTCAGTAACTAGGGTAAATAAAAAGAAATAATATTTGCAGAATATTGAAGGTGAACAGTGAACTCAGCAGGTGAATCTTCTAGACAATTCCAAGGAACAGCAGTGCACATGGGCCCTGATTACAGAAATGTTATCTATGTCCCAGGTAAGTTAGGCATGAAATCCAGAAACTTTTAATGTTTTCTGGCTGGGTTTGCTCAGTGAAAGCCAGAGCCTAGAAATCTTCTCATCCCCTCATCTTGCACAGCTGCTGTAKGTATTATCCAATTCTGAAATCAGTGAAAAATATACTRAAGGAAGACTAGTGGGACACCACATSTTTTAAGGTTCTATGGATATTTTTTATAGTCTCAAAGATTAACCTGTGCTTAGACAGCCATCACAATAGCTAAGCATTACACAGGCAAGAGTTAAACAAGTTACATGCTGCAATGAACTCRTGTTCAGGTACATTTGGTGCATAATCAATAAAAATGATTTGTCAGATTAGTTGAGAGGTGAGACACGCCATRGAAATAATGAGAAGTGTCCCCTGCAGGTGGCAAGGAAGGCCTGGAATATCATATTGACTAGGCTGACTATAAATAAATGTCACCCTCTTTGAGGCCACCTCTGTTRTCCTCAGCTCTTCTCTGCCAATCATCTTTAGGCAGTGCTAAGGAAACCTAAGATTAAACACAGGAGGCACTTTTATAAGCAAGGCAGGCTGATAAATCCAAATATTCTTGTTTTGCACCATGGAGACAAACTAATTTTGGGCTGAAAGTCCAGTTGAAAATCTGTGCATTTTATAACCATGGACAYGATTCTGTATTCGTATCACTGCACTCATTTCAGGCACAAGCTGACACAAACAGAGCCCTTCTGAATGCATTTCTGAGGGTGTCATACTCAGTTTGAAACTCTGYAAGTCTGCAGGCTGGAAAGAATGAAATCTATTTCTCAGATTTAGCAACAGAAAAGAGGAGTGAATAAAAAACAATGTAGGTATGGTATGATGAGCATGAACAAATGGTCTCAAGCCATGATTAATATGCTGTTGGGAAACTGTAAYTTGGCATTGTCTAATGCCTGGTGACTGAAGCAGAAACAGACTGATCTAAAAAAATGCAATTTTTACTTGTAATGAAAATATGGAAAAAAAACCCATAATTTTTAATTAAGTCTCTTACTATGAGTCATTATGACTGTATTTCAGGTCTTTTTGGTTGTTTTTGTACTCCTAATGTTACTAGTTATCTCTTTAGTATGAATTACTCTAAAAGTCTACTTTTTCTTTCTCAGTGTAGGTGTGAATGACTGCACTTTGACTTTTGTGCATAACTTGTTTATTATAGCCCTGATTAAAAATTTAATGCTATGGAGAGGTATGGGAATTGTTATGAATTSCTGACAGCAGTGGGTGTTGAGAGTCACTTGTCATTTAGAATAGATGCAAAGAACCCTTAAAAGCTCTTTTATGCAACTATGTAGCTGAAGCAAGAACAATTGGACAACTCTGAGAAAAGATATYRTCCTTCCCATCCCCTAACACCACARTTTTGGGAGCTAACCAAGTCCAAGGATGTGAATGGCTGAAATACCGTTTGAATGGAATTATTAAATTATTTTAGAGGACAAAACAGAAATATGAARCATAGTTAACAAGCACTAAGCTGTCTCAACAGGTATAGCAGCATGTCTCCACAAAAACTTTAAAAGAAAGTTCTCATTTCTTAGCTGAATGATGGCCAAAGGAGGTCAAAACCAAGGAATATTCTCCAAATCAGAAATATAAGATCTAGAAAAATATTTTACACATAAACTATAAGAATTGCTTCAGTGATACCTGAGCCTAAATGTTTTGCTATTAACACCAACACACAAAGACCAAGCTTTGGAAAATGTTTCAATAGCCGAGTTACACTTTTTCTCTAATTCATTAACTATTGTCCTTTTTGAGGGAGACTCACCCTATTTTCCACTGAAAAAAACTGTTGAACAATTGATTCTGTAAAATGCTACCTACAYATAAAAAATTAGGCATAGTGTTGTTGCTTACCATGTGTCTGAAAGGAATAATGTTTCACAGACTTGGAGTGAACCAGATGGAATGACAAAGGAAATTGGGAATCATTAAATTGCAGAGAGGGAAAAAGATGTTATGGAAGAAAATTAAAGAGCTAAAAGGCACATATGCCACTTAGAGGAAAAAAAAAAAACCTAAGGAAAATACTTCTGTATCTGCCTGCAAACTATTAAAGGCATAAAGAGTGAAAAATGTTTTGAGATTTCTTTTTTATTTTGTATGAGGTTTTTTGCTTTGTTTTCTGAAAGACAATTTTGCCAAAAGATTTTCGAGAGTCAGTATCAGTTCAGATAAAAGTGCCTTAAAAATTCTTCCTGTAAGCCATGTTCTTGTTTCATTATTTTATTCTCACAGAAAGTGTTGCTTATTTTCTCCTGCTTTGAAGAGGAAAAAAAAAAACTATCAACCACCACATTTAAAAAACAAAAAAAGGATAGTCTTTGAACTAAAATTAGCTRTGGTATTTCATGCTATTATTATTAAGTTGCATTCTTTTGTACCATCAAAGGAAAGAGTCAGTGTAAACCCAGTGTCACTTATTAGTTCTCAAGCTGTAAATGTAAAGCTGGCAGAAGTTAGTGTAAGTTACCCACAGCTGTAMAGCTGTGCTGGTACAGGCTTGTCCTGCTCTCACCAATTGTTTAAAACTCAGAAGTCACTTTCTAGAGCTGGSTGGGTACAATGTGTGGAAGCATCTGCTCCAAGACCTGTTCCAGGACACCTGGACACTTGACACTCACCTATCAAGGCTATGGCACCACTCACAGGAAACAAGGCACTCCTCCAAACCAGCAGCTCACCTCCTCCACTCTTCCCAGAGAGGGCTACAGACAATTATAAATTAATTTACCTGTGACTCCTTTGCTTTTCTAGATCCTACTGCATTATTTAGCAACCCAAAGTCACACAGATGCAGGCAAGGCTCTGTCCATTGTGGATGCATCTGGGTAGGATTTGCCTTTCCAAACRAGGGCAGTGGAGCTGGGGAAGGGTCTGGAGCACAAGTCCTTTGAGGAGCAGCTGAGGGAGCTGGGGTGATGCCAGCTGGGGTCTCTGTACAAATCACAAACAGGATGGGACTGCTGTGGAACTGCCTTGAGCTGTTTGATTTTCCAGCATCAGTCTCATTACATGCTGATGACAATGGGAAGATGCCACCAGCTCACATCCCAGGCAGCAGACCATTGAGCAGAACTCAATGTTACAACTCACTTTATAAGTTTTTTGACCAATCACACAAAGCAAAAGCACATTGACAGTAGYTCTATCCAACCACTATAAGCACAGGTACCTTTGGTTAAAACAATGCTTGCTTATTTCAAATACAATACCTGCTTGTAAGCCTTAAAGCACAACGCACAGAGCTCCATTATTAAGCTTCAAACTTCCTAATATCTTGCTAGATAAACTTTTCTGTAGCTGAGGGAGTTATTGTAGACAAGCATTAATACACAGACCATTGTTCTATTTGTCTTTGCTTTTCTACTTTTGAAATAATTTTTCTGCTGACCAATCTCATGGCTGCTGCTTAGCTCTAATCACAGTTCCCCTGTCTCTGAGGCCTGCCTTTTGCAGCTTTCCCAAACCCCTCTGATTTTGTGGATTCCCACACTGGGGGTGTTTAGCCTGGACAAAAGGAGGCCCCGGGGGAACCTTGTCACTCTCTACAGCTCCATGAAAGGAGGGTGTAGCAGGTGGTGGTCAGACTCTTTTTCCCAGGTAGTAAGTGGCATAGGTCAGGAAGAAATTACCTAAATTATCCAGGGAAGTTTAATTGGATATTAGGAAAGATATCTTCACTGAAAGGGTTATTCATGCATTAGAACAGACTGCCCAGGGTTGACTTTAGATTATTAAACACATGGCTAAGCTAAGACAGCACTGTTGAATGAAATACCAGAAATGCTGAGAAATGAATCAATTGCAATATGTTATTTGGTAAGAAGGATTTGGAATTTGCATAAAACACCCCAGCAGCTGAGGAGCTGGGGGTGTTTAGCCTGGACAAAAGGAGGCCCGGGGAACCTTGTCACTCTCTCTACAGCTCATGAAAGGAGGGTGTAGCAGGTGGTGGTCAGAATCTATTCTCCCAGGTATAAGTGATAGGTCAGGAAGAATACTCCAAATTATCCAGGGAAGTTTATTATTGGATATTAGGAAATATCTTCACTGAAAGCGTTATCAAGCATTAGAACAGACTGCCCAGCGGTTGACCTAGATTTATTTAAACCACATTGTTTTAACAATGTGCGTAAGGACAGCACTGTGGAAATGAATACCCAGAAATGCGAGAAATGAATTCAAGTTGCATATATGTTATTTGGTAAGAAGGATTTTGGAATTTGCATGTGTTGACCCACAACTCTGGAACCTACTAAGTAAAGTCTATCTCAGGCACTCAAGGTTGTATTTTCGTTGTTAATTTTTCTTCATCTTGGCAGAGCTTACTGTCAAACCTGCTGTCCAACCATGCCATAAAGCTCTGTCTTCCAAACACATTTTCCATCTTCAGGTATGCTTAGAAACTGCCCATTCACTTTGATAATGTGTCCAGAAAGAGTGAAAGGAGGAGGGCTGCAGCTGCAGGTGCCTCTGCAGAGGGGCCCAATACTCTGCTGTCCTGCACATGCTTATCCTGAAGCTGTCTGGTTAAATGCCAGATAAAATCACATGGAACTGGGCAATTMACCAGAAGTGAACAATCACTAAAGTGATCCAGTATTGTTCAGAGTCAAATGAAAGGCCAAATAGGGTCTGGATAAAACTTGACTGAACTAATTCTATAAACATTGATCAAACGCATTACAAACTGCAGCTGCTTTTACATGTGTATTGCCTCTTCCAACTTAACAAAAAAAAATTGCTCCTGGATCAGTTTTTAGAAGTGTTCAAGCATTTAAGGTTCTAATTACCTTTCAGTGTTACATTTTTGCAAAGAGTGTTGTTGCTGCTCACAGGATCCTCTGTGGCCCTGTGTGCAAACCACATTGCACGTTCATGATTCTGCACAAGAATGATTCTTCTTCACAGATGTGAAATTATTACCTCATGGTCAGAAAATTCTCACTGGAAGTTCTTGCATTGCCATCAGTCCCATCTTCAAAAGTCTCTCCTCATATTTTTCTGATCCATTACTTCACACAGTCTGAAAAGTACCATGTAGCAGAAGAAGCCTATYTTAAGATCAACTCATACAAGCTAAAAAAAAAAAAAAATCAGAGTAAAAGAAATATTAAATAATAAGAATTKAGTGGCAAATCATTCTGTTCTATTAGAAAAGGAAGTGAATACRTTAAATAAATAATCCTGTGAAAACTGTTCACTCAATTCTAGCACAATTCTAGTAAATTTTGGAAGCCCACAAAACTGAGTTATCTTTCACATTGACTCTTTACATATGTAAAACTTGCTTGTCTGTCAAATTCTTTCTGCAAAAACGACAGTCTAAAGGGCTTGTCATGTACAGCATCTGCTTGCAGATAATGCTCYCTACACCATTCCAACCTTCTTTCCAAAGGATTTAAATGAGGGAGGCACCAGGCACACAGCATCCCTGTGCTTATGAGAGTGCTTTGCTGTGTTAGGAAGCATCAAGTGTCTGCAGGCATGCTCTTTAATTATGAATTTTGATGTGCCATAGGCAAACTCACTCCAGTTGGCATTAGCTAACACACAGAACTGCAAATTATTCTAATACTTAGGCTGTGTTATAATAGCAAGTGCTCATACACCATCCAAAAATCTGGYTTGTTGTCATCAGCAGAAAATAAAAGTCATTATTTTGGTAAAGCCTAGTAAGTAATGATGTGTAAGCAGAGCAAGTGAGGAGAGGTAGAGAATAGAAATCACTAATATATTTCCTAATATCTTAACAAACAGCCCTATTCAATCAAATGGAACACATCCAGATTATCTCAGGAAAAAGCAGACAATAGCTTTCCTTASATTGCAGAAGCAGTTTGAAAGTTATAAAGGTAATTTGTATCAACTCATTACTATGTCACCTCATTTCARGCACATGCTAGATAAGTAGCAATAAGCTCTGGGTTAGAGGATTTTGCATTATAACCATTAGCACAAACTCTAACAGCACCAAGCTCTTGAAGATTACCCCAGACARTTATTGAGATTTAGGAGGTGCAGCTTTCTACTGATTTAAGAGAGATTCTGTAGAAAATTTTATCATTTATTCTAGAACTGAGGTAAAAAGCTAATTTGACGAAGAGCACTCATGAATTATCTCCTTCCTATAGGTACCATAATGTTCCCAGTAGAATGCTCTTCTTGCTTTTTTATTCAAGGTAATGATGTTGCTGCATCTTCTCTTGACACTTGAAATGCAGTTTATTGCCACATCATCAGTCAAAACTTCCGTGTGATTTCCAAAGGCATTAAATTATCAGAAAAACTGAACTGAGAAATTAACATTTCTAATGCATTTGAACTTTTCTGGGCTTTTAAAGGAAGGTTTCCCCTCTGCTCAGGACTGTGGAACAAAGAAAACTTTCATACCGTGTCAGAAAATCTTTTTCCATGAATTTCTGCTCTGATTTTCACAGGAAGTATGCATAGAAACAATTTGACTGTTCTCCATTGGAGTGATTTACATGGAATAATGTTTACAGGTGTCCCTGACATCTTTCACTTACWTTAAATCAGTGACTCTGACAAAACAGTGTATTTATTGACTTACTTACACCCTTCTGCAATAATTTTTTCAGTATAAAAAAGAAATTATAATCTACTGTATGTTCAATATTGGGGTTTTTCCCCTGTAGATCAAATCTGAATGACATAAATCAGCTTTTTTTTCCTTTCCTCTTACAATAAATACGGTTTGGTAACAGTATTTCTTGAATGTGCAGGGATAAATCAAACTGAATATTCACTCACTTTCATTTCATAACAGCCCACCTAAATATATTGATCAAAACAGCTGTAGACTGCTTTAGTTCAGAGCTTTTTATATAACCTAAAATAAATAGGCTTTTATCAATCACTTTGTTTTCATAATTAGTCACATCTACAGTAGGAAAAAAACCCCACCAAAAAATGTTAAGTAGATTTGGGTTTTTTTCTTCTTTACATTGAAGACCTTGTGCAATATAAAGCTAAATTGATGTATTTTCTAATGGAAGGAGAACAATTACTTTAAGTGTTCTAGTATTTCCAAAATTTCTACATCCGGTTTATTTATTTACTACAGCACACACTTTAGCCCACACTTTATTCTTTTTCTCATGCTTTATCACACTGAGCTCAAACAACAGCAGCAAATATAACTGCATGCTTTGAGCAGATAATAAAGTGATAGAATAGGTTCTAAATTATATGATTTCTTGTTTATGTCACTAATGAGCCAAAGTTTATGCCAAAATTTAAGGGATTCTTGATACCTTGGTATTAATACAAAAATAAAATAATCTTTAGACCATCACTAAACATACAGACCYATCATTTTGTAGGTATTTCTTACTTCTGGGGAGAAAGTTGAAGGGCTTATTAACTAAACATTTTCCAAGTATTTGATCCTGCTATAGGAAGCAGGATTATGCTCTCTACACCATCCCATCAGTTTTAGGTGAAGGAGGGGARGTGGTGGGGAAAGTTGCTTAAATGAGTTTTGTTTGATGACATGTTTGTTTCTAGAATATTTGCTCATRACATATCACATTGTTAGACTTTATTTATCAGGAGCACACAGCCTAGTAAAATGAGTTTTCAGTTTGAAGAAGGCYGGTGTGCAAATTCAGAGGAGCACAAAGAGACTTATCAATGCTGCTCTTTTATTAGTGGAAAATGCTAAAAATGATGGTTCAGAGTTTAGTGATAAAGTCACTTGTAGGGGGATACAGTGTGGGTAAATGAAGATGGGATAAAATGCAATCTTATCCCATAAAGAGTTGCAGCTGGAGCAATCACTAAAGATTAGGAGCAGGCCTCATCTTAACAGGCCACACCTGTAGCCAATAAAGAAGAATGTTATAAAAGAGTGGGTTGCTGGGAACTAGAGTCAGATAACTGCTGCAAGGACCAGGAAGAGTCAGTGCCTAGAGGAGCTGCCTACAAGAAACATTAAGGAGGTATGAAATTCTGGAAATATGGAACCTTGGCATAGAACTCTCGATATATAAGACAACACTCACTCAATACATGAAGTTACAGGACAGCACTGTGCACTTGGAGAGGAACAGTGGCTTGGTTTGAGACAACTCAAAGAACACTCTGGAATGAGCTGTCTCCCATTATAGATTCAACCAATCTCTTTCCACCAGGAAGGAACAAGTACGAGTAAATGTAAGTGAAAAAAAATCACAGTTTTCTAAGAAGCAGAACAGAAACAGGAAAAAAACCAAGAGTAAATGACTGGTAGATACAAAAGATATCACAATCCCCAGGAGAACAAAAAGCTGGAGGAGAGCACAAACCCACAGAGCACTTTTCTGGTTGTGAGTATGATCCAGGAGCAGGAGCACATACATGGGAGATGCTGAAATTGGGCTGCCTAAGGATCACCCTGCTTCCTGCTCTGTTCAGATGTCTGCTCAGCTAAGGTTATAATGACAAGATTAGGTGACAACAAATCCTTTTCCACCATAAAATGAACCTAAGTGAAGGCATAAATGAAGAAATGACAGAGAGATTTACTATAATTTTTCACTCTTTTGTAGATTCCATTTCTCATGTTTTCTTTCTGAAGAAGTGATTATTCCTGGAAGGCTCATTCTCAAGTGAAAATGTCTTTTAACAACTTTGGCACATTCTAAATCACTTGCAATCAAGGAATTAATCAGAAAGGAGTAATATTTAAACAGAACACATAGGGTCTATTCAGCTTTAGGAGCTAAGAAATGAATTTGTTTCTATGAATAACCCTTTTTTTCATCCACAAGATAGTGTGGCATTTCTCTTAGCAGTCTTAATTAAAGTGCAAATTTTACAATAAAAAAAGAAGACAGTAAGAATTGTACCTGAGAAGAAGTTGTACAAGGCAGGAAATAAAAGGCTTATTTAAGTACCTAATCAAATATCTATCCTTGATAACCCTAAAAGAGTAAATCCTAATCCCAAACATACTTCAACTTTTACTTCAATGATATACCAATGACAATTATTTTAAGAACAAATGTAAAATATGTGACTTCCATCAAAAATTTTAAGAGGAAATGTGAATTGTTTTATATGTGTAGCTTGTGCCTGTATGGCACAGCTTACTGTGTCCTTGAAAGAGTAAAGATAAAATAATGAAATAAAAACTAAAAAAATACACTTTATATACATACCTATATATATATGTATTTTTATATGTGTATTTATATGTTCCTCCTGGCTCTGTAGTTCCAGTAAATTATATGAAGGCTTCTACAGTGTAAAAATCTGTGACAGATACCCAGTGGCAAAGGGGACACACAAACCACTAATAATGGGAGACTAAGGAGCAGGTTCCAGCTCTTCCAACCAAAAAGATTGGTCTTCTTGATTAGTTCCTTCTACTAGAAAACCTGGCTAACAAAATTCACTAAAACCAAGAGCACACTTCCATGAGGTACTAAGCTGAAAGGGTTAAGAAGCTGATGGCAATTAACGTCATTGTTTACATTTTTCCTGTTTCATCTTCCTGCTGAAAACTGTCATTTRCTGAACAAGTTTTAAATGAGTGAATTAACATGACTGCTCATTTCTGTGGAAATCACATTTGCAACTTTCTAAGGATGACCCTTAACAGCACAATCAAAAACATGGTTTTTAAGCAATTAATGCATCTTAAAGAATAAATACCTCAAMATTTGCCTCAACAGCAATCTCTGTGTTCATCACAGTCTTAAGGTAAAAACATTAAGCAAAGGTAAATGTTGATAGAGATTTTTTTAAGTGCACCACTAMATGCTTCAATATTTTGATTTAGAAAGATTAGCCTATATAAATAATCCATCAAGAATAGTTTTGCACAAAAACCACCTTTCCTATCATTTTTTATTCTTTGAGTTGCAGATCAGAAGTGCTGTGCTTGAGGACAGCAGTGCAGAGAAAGTCCTTATCAAGACATTTAAATAGCTCAGAGTAACTCAAAGGGAGAGCAGCCTCCCACTCAAACACTCTGATAAGGCATAGATTGGTCTTAACAGCAAATGAACCTTGCAAAGAACCTCAATTATTTATTTATAGAGTTGCCAACATATGTCAATCAAAGCAGAGGACAAATGAAGAATACTAACTCCAGGAGTTTTGGCAGGCAGCATTTATCTGTGTATACTCCATAACCTTTGATATGAAGAAATGCAGTGTAACTACAAAATCCAGTACCTACTTCATGCCTATTAACATTTGCTACCAAATGTGCTTCCCATTGAAGTGACATTTTCACCTAATGAAAAAGATGTTCAAGCTCTAATTCAGACACTCAGTTCAAAGAAACGTGCCTGAGCAAGATTYGAGTCGCGAACAAGAACTTATTTTGTCATGCAAGATTCAAAAATTCATAGTTCACAAATCTCAGCATGGAAGATAATCAAATGAATTATGTACTGAAGTAGGGAAAGCTCAGAAAATATCTTATGGCAAAAAAAAAAGATCTTTATTTCTCCCTGCAGATTTAATCCTGCCATTTTTGAGTAACTCTTAAGCAGCTCTGGACACCTCTTGCAGTCATTGACTTCTTTGACTCCTGAGACTACAGCATAATGGAGTATTGAGACAGAAGTCAGTGAACTTTAAGAAAAAAAAATAATAAAAGTCTATTTCAGAAACTGAAATAGAAAAAGGAAAAAAAAAATCAGTCATCTGCCAATATTGGATAAGTAATGGTCAATGAAACTATTTCGGATCTGTTTTCCAGTGAGCTGATTTYCCATCCTGAAAGCAACATTGCTCATATCTATGAGCAGAGAATGGCTCTCAGGTTTGTGTCCCTTCTGAAATCATATTATGAACAATTGTGCTGGAAAGATGGAACAAAATACACATGCTAAATCAGACATATCAAGGATCACAGTGATCTCTGTTCTGATTATCTATATATTATATTTTCCTTTGAAACAAGTTCTGCTTCAGACAGCAATAACAGCAAAATATATTTATATCCAGAAACATGCTATAAAACACTTTATATCCAAAAAGAAAAAGGAGGGAGGGACAGAACACTGAGAAGCACTTTGAAAAAGTTTAAAAACTGAGAAACATTAGGATTCACATCCTGCATTTATCAGGAAATTGCCAAATAGCTCCAAGTAGTTTCTTAGCCATTATTCRTACTTGATGTGCAGAATCACCATTTATCTTTACTTTTTGAGAGAGGCTTTCAAAGTACAATGGCAAAAAATAATTATTTGCATTTCATGAGGTGCAAACAATAAAACAGTGTTATAACAAAGGTCCTTGTGGCCTTGTGTCTGTCCTGCCTCTGACTGGCTAAAATTGATGTCTACACAAGGTGCAAAACAAAAAGAAAAACACCAGTGATATTTATTTCAGAAAATCTGCCCAGCTTTCAAAAATCTGTGTTTATTTTTTTGCATGTCCCATATGGTGGCAATGCTTTCTTTTGCGATTTTTTCAAGAGATTTTTGAACCCATGTAGAGTTTTGGCATTCAAAGCATATGCAATTTAATGCCASTCTGGTGTGAAGAAGTATATCATTTGCTTTAAGCTAATGAGTTGTTTGATAAGCAGGTTGTTTGCTTTAAATCTGTTGTTTCATTTGATGTGCTTTGTACATGGATTGTGAGCCCCTTACTGTCACTCTTTTTAGAACACTCATGTTTTAGAAACTTGCAGCTTTCCCTGCCATGGCTGACTTTCTTTTTGCCATGCTGAAGAGTCTGAGTGTAAGTAAGCTCCCCTTGTGGGGAAGCAACTCCACCCTTTGATAACACTTAGAATTCTTTCTGTAGGCTTTTAACTTTCATTTTCCAAAATGTAGGCTYCAGAGAGACRCCCAGTATTCAAGTAGTGTTATTTTATGGGGAACTGWTGGTTTTGTTTCTCTATCTCTTCCTCAGAAGCAGATAAGGTTCTTAAAATTCTGTTTGCTCCTGAGATGCTGGTTCCACAGAGCTGTCAAACATACTGCCACTTCCTCTTTGACAGGAATAGATAATTTAGAGCTCACCACTGTTTATAAACCTAAAACTACTTTTCCACCAGAATATTGTATTGCGTTTATCAATTTTGAACTTCATCTGCTGTTTTGTTGCCCTATCACTCAGTGACGGGACTCTTCACAACAAAACAGCATCTTGTGTTTGGAATCTAAATTGTGTTTAGAATCTGCAGAGCTTTATCTGTTGTCTTTGCTGGCAACTCCCTCTCCACATGCATTGAGCTCAKCTCTCAGGCCGTGTCACTGTGTTTTCCAGCAGTAACCCCTCCCTCTCTTTATAACTTATCRTTTTCTATCTTATAACACACATTTACATGAAATCATCAGTATGGAATGGTTTGGATGGGAAGAGGCCCTAAAGATCATCCAGTTCTATGGGCAGGGACACCTTYCACCAGAYCAGGTTGGTCAAAGCCCCATCCARCCTGGCCTTGAACACTTCCAGGGATGGGGCATCCACAGCTTCTCTKGGCAACCTGTGCCAGTGTCTCACCACCCTCACAGRGAAGAATATTTMTTCCTAATATCTAATCWAWATCTGCCCTCTTTAGATTCAAAYCCATTCCCCCTTTTCCCGTYASTATATGTCCTTGTAAAAGTCTCTCCAGCTTTCATCAAAGTAACCACCTTTATCCTTAGTTCTTTGAAAATGYATGGAATAATTTTTAAAGACTATTTGAGGTTGAACATTGCCAATTATTAATTTTTGAAAGCAGAAATAGATTTTAGCAACACTGTGTACTTACCTACACAGGCAATGTTCCATCACACCCTTCTCACAGGTTTCTAGGGACTTGTAAAACCCTACTATTCTCTCATACATTATTAGTCATAGTATATGACTAAATTTAACCATGCCTGTAAGTTTGAAATTAATCAAACTTAGTGAATATAATGTCTATAATATAAAATACATTACCTGCATAAGTAGAAATAAATTTTAGGTTAAAAACAATTTAATAGCCATAAAAGAAGATGAGAATTAGAAGCAGTATCTGGACAATATTGAGAGGCTGGACCCTAGTTTAGATCATCTTAAAAGTATTCTTTTATTTTCCCCATTCATATCAGAATATATAAGAGTTTCCACACCATCTGTGATTTAGCAACCCCAAAATTTGTTTCCAGTAGGAAACCCTGAACTAAAAGAAACATTACTTGACTGAAATTTCTGCAGTACTCAAGCACTGTATAGCAATGCAGTGCTGTTATTAACAGGGCTGTTAGAGGTATGACACTGCCTCAAAAAGACAACATGTTTTGTTAGACAAACTCATATGGCCAATCTTTTCAGCAATATGCATTCTTCTCTCAGGCTGAAAAGAAAAAAAGCAAAAAAAAAAAAAAAATTCAAAGGTAATGCAAGCAGAGAACACTAGGTCTGAGATAAAACAGATAAGTTCATTGGGAAATAGCTAAGACAAAAGGGGGTTAGAAATATTGGAACAGAGGAAATGTAATGGGAGAAGGTGATAAGATTGTTTCTTMTTACAAAAAAGGATGAGAGATTTATTGCTGGCAGCACATGATAGTTTGAGAAGGAGAGGAGAAATGATCACATGCCATAAAAAGGATATCTCTATCKTGTTCATGATTTTTACTGTCTAGTAAAGATATCTTGTGAACTTTTATAGTAAACCTGGGCACACCTGTAAATTTTGTTGGACTGATTTATTATTTTTCTGTTTAAGGAATGAGGTACCAAGGTTTTTCACAGGCTGGCACAATGAAAACAGAGAAGAAAGAATGTTTTCTAGCTCATCATTTTGTTTTAAAATGGTTCARATATAAAACCTCAGTAGATGCTAAGATTTTATACTTGCTGGATCTGAAAGCAAACCTACTGCTTAAAAACACCAGATTTCCCATTGGTGTAGTTAAATTCCTGCATAACAGACTTTTTAAGCACTGAAAATTAGGACTAACAATTTTTGAATAATCTGTAAGGATAACATCCATTTAGAAATCTCGGATCATCCATTTAGAAAAATGAATTTTTAATGAATTATTTAACCTTAATTATTTATTATTTATAATAAATAATAATAATTTATTAATAATAATAATTATTATTATTACTATATTATTATATATAATAATCTATTACTATATTATTATATATAATAATATGTAATGATATAATGATATAATATATGATAATAATATTATTATATCTAATAGTAATAATAATTAATTATTATTTTTATGAATTATTTAACCTTAAAAAACATTTCCTGAGCTTATTTTCAGAACAACCCTGCAATAACAAGCTAATCAGACAAATACAATTGACAGAGAGGCAGTATGCCACCAGAGACACAAGATAAATTKTTATGTGAGGTCGTTGGTCAGAGACAGACAAACGACACAAACTCTCTCAGATCATGAGACAAAAACATCTTGTCTTATTGTTCAGACCACCCTCCTTACATGGGGAATTTGGATTTCCTGGGCTTAGACAGCTGATGGGTTGGGATCTCTCTCTGCCCAGATCTCTGGSCAGTGATGTGCCTGCATCTAACCTTGAAAGGGTTGGCTGAGGGTCCCCTGGATAGGTTTGATTCCAACCTAACAAGCTGTGACAATAAATTTTAAGGAAAAAATATTCATTTTTTTAACATTATTTGAATTCAAGATGTTTAAAATCAGAAGAAAGAGGAAACTAAATTATATAACCATGAGAACATGAAAAACAAGTCCTAAAGACACTGCTAGATGCTATACCTCTACTATAAAAAACAAAGCACTGCATGTATCATTTCTTATTGTGTATATACTTAAATTATATCACTTGATTATGGTCAATGGATGGACTATGTTAATAAAAATTTTAAAAATATGTAATATATTACATCTTATTACACACTGACTGACCTATGGATTGACTATATTCCAAAAGGCACATTTAAAACAATTCTCTTGCTATGCTGTTAATATTATTTACAATACCTCAACAAGTGCTCCATCATAGAAACCTTTCTGCCTGCTATCATGTAAAAGAATTGATTCACTTCTAATTGAAGAACAAACTTGTTTGAGGTGTCTGCCTAATGACACATTTAATGAATAAGCAGCCATTCTAGATGGAATAGAATCTCTACTTTCAGTATAAATTAATATGTTTCTAACCAACACTAAAAAAATAAAGCTTGATTGTTTTTTCTTCTACGCTGTGCTAAATGTGCATTATAGAAAAGAAGTGGAGAGCTAAAGAAATCACTTAAATGTAAATAKAATGGATTGTGCACAGCAAATTTAAAGAGTTTCAATCCTGTCCTCAGTGATTCACAGCTCCACACATTTGCTTTATCATTCTATCAAGGCTTTCTGTTTGTTTTGTTTCTGCTTTGCTTTGTTGAATTCATAAAACCAGAGCGGAATGGAAATCTGTAATCGTGTCCTAGGGCACACTCTTCAGCACAAAATCATCAAAAAACAAATCTTCCTTGCCTTCATCACACAATAGTTTAAATTTACATGATGGCTATCACTTGTTGTTCATTTATTTAATCCAAGCAAAACACAGAACAGTCATTAATATGTTTTAATTTGTGATATGGATTCAGTACCTTCACCCTGCAAACGTAGAACAGTGGCACACAGGAGTGTTACTGATGAAGATGGCATCCCCCTTTTCACAGTCAGTGACAAAAGATGTTTTTTTTTTCCTAATAGTGATTTAAAATACTTGAGGTTTAAGTTCAGATTTGAATGGCTGTGGTGCCCTCTCTTCTCCCCTGCAGCTGATTTTAAACACACCTGGGGTGATGGGGCTGATGTGACTAAAGCTGGGGCTTAATCACTGAAAATACCACTCACTGCAAATCCTCTACATGGAGCTGAGCCATGTGTAATGTGTGCATAGTAATTCCCTATTAGAAATGGAAACCTCTCATTATAATATTTTCTGYATGTTAATACCACATGTAAAGCCACAGGCTTCCTCAGCATGGAGGTGCTTCCAGTCTAAGCCCTGGAAGTGAAGGCTGAGGATGTTAGCTCCTAAAGCACAGAGGAGGAAAGTGGCAGATTGCCTAAGCTACAGGTTGAAATATTCTTCTGTTTATTTAGCCCCCAAATTATTTCATGCAAAAGATGGAAACAAGCAAGGACTAACAGCTGTGCTCTCCTCTGTGGATCCCTGATTTACAAAGGACAGATGGAAAAAGAATCAGAGCCACATCATCTCTTGGCATTTGTCACTATAAATCAGCACATGCTATGGACTACAAGAGAAGTTAAGTTATAAACCATTCTGCTATTTKTATTCCAACACATTAATTCTAATGCTCGTGTAGTAGCATCAGCTACAGGCACTTATGAATAACAAACTTTGTGGTATTTATTCTAAAAACAATCCCTGATTTTAAAATTTATTTTTGTCTGTGTAATACCAACCATTTTGTAATCCCTGCTCAGTGCATTAGGATTCTCAGTAAATAATCTCAGCCAGAGCATCATAAATCATTTACAGTATATASTGTTGCTTGAAGAGCCCCCAAAACAAACACTTGCCCTCTGCAAGAAATGTAAATCATCATTTCAGAGGAAGGGCCYGTGTGGCAGCCAGGCCAATGTCAGYCAGCCCCATTAATTATGAAATTATTTTTTTATTTATTAGCATTCCTTCTTGAGAATTTAACCAGCTCACTAAGATTGTCTCCAGGGAAACTGCTACTGAATAAATTCAGGACCAACTTCATTCCTTGTAGAACTGTATTGAAATACCTGGGGTATTTTATCATATCCTAATCACAGCACCTGTCTAGGCATGAAACAGGCAGTTTGCCCTTTGCCTCCATCCACCTACACTTTTGAGAATAGAATTGTAACCAGCATTAGGCAGCTGCCAACAATGCCATGCCAACATCTTATGGTCTTAGAAGAGCAATTTGCTCGCTATCAAAGCATCATCTCCCAAAACAAAAGAAAAAAGGAAAGAGGTATATGGCCATAAAACCAAATCAGCACAGGGTAAGTCACCTTCCCAGTGCTTAAGTTCCACACAGACACAGCTTTGCTAATAAGGCACAGAAAAGAAGCAGACAAAGCCTCCTCTGGATACCCAGCTAACTCTAAACTGAGGCAACAAATAATCAACGTAAGTCAAAGGTATGGATCAAAAATCAAGATGTTCTTTCTGATTTTCATTTTTAAAATAAATATTGATACAAAAATTACTCTTCTTTGTGTGAATACRCTGGTAATAAGTGTATATGCCTATAATAAAGCCAAATTTTCAAATCTTTGGTTGGAAAAAGAACAGCTTGTTGTAAAATGCTATAAAATACTCTTTCCTACAGCTGCTCAGCCTGATGTACTTTGGACAAAAACCTCCCAGGAGGTGTCATTTTGGGTACCTGCTGGATCAAAATGTCTGTGGCAACATGCCAAACCCAAAACTGAATGCCTTCCATGAGAAAATCTATTTCCTGTGAAAGCAGAATGTTGCCTACAAAACTGATTTCATCAGCACATAACATCTCACCCCAAGAAAACACAAACACACACACAGATTTGTCTTTCTGTGAACAAACACTACATTTTTGTCAACTGATTCTTACMTTAAAACCACAGTTTTTAATTACTTCCAGAACCACTGGTAAGAATAATCTCTAGCCTTTAAGACATTTAAACCCATCAGCCAAAAGGGAGCCATAAAACATGCCACAGAGTTTGGGTCAGTTTTTAATACCTGTTCCTGTGAGAAWATCTCAACCTTATTTACAAGCTGAATTTATCCAAATTGGAATTTGTTTTTTCCAGCTAATAAAATAAACTCTCTTATGTGCACCTTTTTCTAAATTCCTTGTTCAACCCATGCTTTAAAGTTGCACTTATGCATATTTCATGTCAGTCTATGTTGTTAGGCATTTTTATTTAAATTTTCCTTATTTTGTTTATTTTGAAAATAGAAAGAGAAAAATCATTATGGTCCTCTGCATCTGCTGAGAAAATTCCCCTTACAGTTAAAAAGGGCAAAGCAACAGAAATTCAGCTTTTCAACCAAGGGTGTTTGTGACATGTGTTCGACGAGGGTGATTAGATGTAAGTAGAAGAGCTCTGACTGTTCCCGCTCTGACAGGGGGCCCTTGATTTATATTTTATGATATATATTACATTAAAACTATACTAAAAGAATAGAAGAAAGGATTTCCTCAGAAGTCAGATAAGAATAGAATAGCAAAGAATGATAACAAAGTTTGTGTCTCAGCTCTGTCAGAGCCAGCTGACTGTGATTGGCCATTAATTACAAACAACCAACATGGGCCAATCACAGATGACTGTTGCATTCCCAGCAGCAGATAACAATGTTTCCATTTTGTTCCTGAGGCCTCTCAGCTTCTCAGAGAAGAAAATCCTAAGAAAGGATTTTCCATAAAGGATGTCTGTGACAGATGTTACCCCAGAGTTACAGATGCAGAACATGAGTCTACATCATTAAATCTATTTGCTTAAGAAACAAGAGATCATGCCTAAACACTGATTTAGTCCTGTGATGCTGAACTGGTTTCACAGAGGAAGAGAGGGCCATTAATACACAACAATTCATTCATTTACTTTTCCCACCAATTTGAGTCATAATTCTTAAGCCATGGATAGTTCACAGAGCTGGGAATAAAGAGCACTCTGCAAAAGACATCCAATAGAAGTGTGAAAAAAAGATACAAGACTGGGCCTTAAATTTTCACAGCAGAAACCTGCAAGGAAGTAGCTGCCCCTGGCATCAGCTGTCCTGGACACAAATAATTGCACCTGACCTCAACCTCCTCACAAACTACTGACATCTGGCTGACATCTGTGACCTGTTCACAGGGTCTGAGGATGAGGGAAGGTAGGATCTGACTCCATGTTTCAGAAGGCTGATTTATTATTTATGATATATTATAAAATATAAACTAAAAGAATAGAAGAAAGGATTTCTCAAAGGCTAGCTAAGAATAAATAGCAAAGATGATAGCAAAGGTTTGTGGCTTGGCTTCTGTCCGAGCCAGCTGGGCTGTGATTGGCCATTTAATTACAAACATCCAACATGGCCAATCACAGATGCACCTGTTGCATTCCCAGCAGAGATCAATAATTGTTTACATTTTGTTCTCAGAGGCTCTCAGTTTCTCAGGAGGAAAAATTTTAAGGGAAAGGATTTTCCTTAAAAATTCCTGCGACGACGTCTGCCTCCCAAGGCGCAGGCACATTGCTTGATCTGATGCGACTTCATGCCAGCTGGCTCAGCCTACTCCTACACCACACACTACAAACACACAAGAGTGAGAGCTGAGAAAACCTCCCACGTTTTTTTGTGCTCTGTGGAAGCAAAGAAACCCTGTGCTTGTCAGCCTGAGTCCTGGTCAACCAGAAACCAGCATGCTCTGCAAAGGTCTGCTGAGAAATCAAACACACCACACAACTTCACATACTTTTTTTTCTGATTAAGCTTGCAAATTCTTAATGTATGTTCTTGAAAGTCATTCTGGGTGTACATTTATTAAGATGTTATTAAATGTATCGAAACACCCTAACACAGCATGAAGAAATTCTCGGAGCTCTGTCAGAATGCAAGATAAGACTGCACTGAAATAAAATTATACCATGTCCCACTTTAGTAAGATTAAAAAAAAAAATAGGGTTTTTGAGACATGTTATCTTTCAATAGGAAATAACTGTTGCGCAGCTAGCATGGCAGTATCAAGCATAAAAAATCAGCATTTTACATTAGTGTAGATGATTTAAACTCAGGGTCTGCACACTGAATTGAAATGTTGAAAATAAGCATGGCTCCCTGTAGATTTTCTCAAATATTTCACAGTATTCATGCAGTAATAACCTTACATCAGTGATTCACAAAAGTCTCTTTTGCCTACCTGACTCTAGTGTGCAGGATTACGTACTACATATGAGCATAAATGAAGAATTACAACTTCCTACTTCTGGAACCAATGACAGCAGTGATTAGAAAGAAGCAGCTTTTCTTAAAGTGACAATAGTATTGAAAGAAAAAGCAGTTTAAAAATACTAAACACAAACCTGTAGTTTAAAATACTAAACCAAAAACCATGGTTTTTCAGCTAGCTTTCTTCTTGAAGATGTGATTTTACATTTGAAAGTTCAAATGCTTAATAAAAGATGCCAGATGCTCCCTGAGTTTCTTCTAATAATTGACCCCTTTTTTGTTTTATCTGAGAATATATATAGTGTATGTGTTTATGTATTACAGGTGCCAACTGTCCTCAGCAGTGAGTTCTGCAAGGAGAGTAACTGATCAGAAATGGGGTTTAATCACTGACTGTCATGTGTTCAGAAGGATAGGAGTTGTATCCATTGTCTTCATCGTATGCTCACGTGGTTAGTACTGTAATCCTGACAACTAGAGGCAGGTATGGAAAAGAGACTTTTGTGAATCTGATGTAAGGTTATTACTGCATGAATATCTGGAAATATTTGAGAAAATCTACAGGGAGCCATGCTTATTTCAACATTTCAATTCAGTGTGGCAGACCCTGAGTTAAATCATCTACACTAATGTAAAATGCTGATTTTTAGTGCTTGATACTGCCATGGGTTTAACTACTGAGCTTTTTACTGCTTGTTGCACGCAGTGKGATTTGTAATTGCTGTGACCACATGGCACGTTCCAAACTGACAATTTCAAATTGTTTCTACCTTCTCACTTCCAACACAATGTACTTGAATGTACAGGCCTGAAAGTTTAACTTTTCTCTTTTCCTCTGCCTGCCAGCCTTTCCTAAGATCTTTCTTGATGGGGAATTGGCCTGAATRAGCAACTGAAACAACTGCTGCCTATTGAACACTGCTCTCCACAGGCAGCATCTCTGTTTGCCTATCAATTCATGCAGACAGGAAAGCTCACTGCTCAGAAGAATTCTTCATCCACACTGAGGCAAAAGCACACCCTAATACTGCAGAGATGACAAAACCCCCAGGTTCAGTCATGAGTTTGGATTACAGTGTCTGTGTTAGATTATGCAGTATTTGTCAGGCTGATGAAAATGGTATGAAAACAGGCAGGAGCATCCAGACAATACTGACCTGCAGAAGCAGCTTCCTAAAGAGCTCSCTGACCATGAAGTAGAACTCTACAAAGCACTTTTTCCAGATGAATTTTAGTGAATCAAAACCAGAAATGAAAAAAAAATAAAAAAGGGAAAAGAGTCAAAAAGAGTGACTTGTGCTTTTGGCACCTGTTTGCTTCCTGTGGTCTCCAAATGGAACCCTGTGCTGTTTTTGCTAATCCATCTCTGAGCTGACAGAGGTGCAAGTTGTAAGCCACAGATTGCATGCTGTGCTGGAGAATGGCAGAGCTCAATAAAAACTATTATTTCAAGGCCTGTATCTCATCTATTATTAAACCTGTGAAAAGAGTTTTAATTTCCTGTGCAATTATATGGTGCAATGTCATATTTTAAGGGGGGTAAAGGGGGGGGAAGGGARCGAGGGCTTGCTTTTGATCAAAAACCTGTTTTTCATATTTTATGGTTTGGATTGCTGTGTACCTTGGGACGTAATTTGAAACTCAAATACATCTCTTCAATCAGAATTTGAGTAAATCCACTTAACTATTTAATTATTCCAATTTTTCCTCATAAAGGAAGATGAACTATTAACACCTTGCAGTTTGGAACACTGCAAGCCAATGTTGCCTTTTTATCCATGTGTAGATTTCTTGCTTATGCGACGTAGTAAAGGATAATTTATGCAATTTTCAATGAATTCATACAATTATTGGACTGATGCTTCCATGTCATGTGTGACACAAATCAAATCCTCTATTACTTTTATTTGTTTTCTACTTAGCAGTGATTATTAAACAATCCATAACAATGACCACTTTTCTATAAAAAATACAGTACCAATTTATATTCTTACTGGGGATAAGCTCACAGCAAATGGGTTTTTGGAAAAGGRAAAACAAACCCAAAAGACTCCCTGTTTAAACAGCAGTAGGGCTTCTTTGCACAGYGACAGAAGCAGAAAACCCCAGTGGGGCTGGAGACTCGTCTGTGATACAGTGAAAAAGAAGCAGCTTCTGACCTTTTGTAACCACTCTCAGCTATGTGTTGTATCACCATGGAATTAAAATTCTTTCATTCTCTTCTTCTCTTTCAGAAAGCATTTGGAATAAACATTTCAGAGGAAATTAGGTTTCTTACTGTTTACACAGGGACTGCATCTTTACGTGCCTCGGTGTTCAGCGTCCAAATGTACTGTCRCTTTGATTATATACAAGATAATGAAATATTGAATAAATATTCATAGGGATTCAGGAAGGGATTATGATAAAAGGAAATGAAACCACTATGTACAAGGCAAATAAGAAATGATTAGCTATCTCAGACCAGGAAAGGTATAGCTGCAAGTCAAGTGTAGGAAGGAGAAACTCACTTCACATGGTGACTCAGTCAGGTAGAGGACAAATCCCTGCAGCCCATTTGTGAAATCTTAAAAACAAATGAAACAGGGATAGTTTTAGAAAGGGTTTACTCAAAGTGTATAAAAGAACTCAAGGGCAGTTGTGTTTTTTACAGAGATGCACACACATATAGACACATATGAATATATGTATGCATGTGTGGGTAGATAGAGATGGACAGAAAGAATAGCTCAGGAAATCAATCTCATCTTTCTTAAATTGAGAGAAWGAAAAAGAGACTTTGATTTCCAAAAGCAGGATTCACTCTAGAGGAAATTTGAGGTTCTGTGTAGCAAAACTGAATGCACAAACCAACAAATTGCCAAATTTGTTCATRTGAACCAAAATGGATGCACATGGAAAACACCATTACATCTTATGAATGGTAACAAAGGCAGCATTTGCACAGAGGGAGCATCAGCATTTTTTTCTACTCTGTTAACCATTCAGACAAGGAACAGAAAAGAATGACAAAAGAGGAAAGAATAAAAAATAATTTTAAAAAATTTAAAAAACCAAATATTTTGAAATACCATAAAGCAGAAAAACTCAACATTCACGGGGAAAAATTTTCTGAGTTATGACAGGTATGAGCAAACTAACATCTCCTCTTACTACAGGAAAACCAGATTGTGTGGTCAGACTGAACACTTAGAAACACCCGTGCAATCTGTGCAACCTACATTATACATCATCACCTTTCACAGACTTTAGAGGTGTAACTGCTACCAGAGTTCTGTATAAAGGTGGAATTTAAATATTCTGTGTCAAATTTGCTGCTGCAGCTCCGCTGTTTTCCATTCTTGCAGGCAGTTAGCTATCCTGGCTTTTTTTTGTAGCTGCAGCTTATACTGAAAGTTGTAAAAAACTGTTCACCTTCCCACCCAGAACAAGCATGGGTGAAGGAATAGAACCTAATCCAATTTTTTTTCTAGGTTCCCTAGACTAGAAGAAAGAAATAAAAGAAACAAAAGTAGATTAAATCTACTAAGGCAGGGTGAGTGTCAATGGGCACATTATCTTGTCAGGCAGAGAGTATAGCAGTCAGAGAGATACTATAGAACATTGTGCAAAAGTCAAAATGAAGAAACAGAAAGGAATGATTTAAATCCTTCCCTTCAAAGAATAGAAATATTGGGGGGGTTTGATGTAGTATTCTGCAAGTTTTTGGCGCCATTCTATGATTTACACTTCCACAACTCAGTTCTGAGAAGCTGTTTAGCATTATTCTTCATTAAACTAATATGTCAGAGGGGAGTTAAGCTTCTGCTACTTGRTGTTTTGGCCATATTCTTCTTTGCAGTGCCCACAATGAATAGGATGCTATTCAGTTATGAATTACTTCATTGATTGAATTAAATATTATATTAATTTAATGTACAATGCACATGATTTATCTTCACTCTCATGTGTTATTCTACTGAAAAAAGATATTTAAAATTGCTAAGAACCTGATTTAATCACAGGCTCTTTTCTGGAACATCACCATTACAAGGTAGCTGCTAGTAAAGACCAYTCTCCATAAAACAAACCCTTAACAAATTGTTATGCTGCAGGTCTCCATTTAAATGAAACAAGCACATATTGCATATATTTTTATGCTTCTGTGCAGTACCARCTAATTGAGAGCACAATTACCTGACAAGACACAAAAGGTAACATTACTGTTGCCCTTCTTAGTCAGTCACCTGAAAGCCGGCTACAAGGATGRATTATTGAAATGCTAATGATCTGATTATTATAAAAAAACATTATCTTATTTGCACTCACATAATCTTCCATTCTGGTGGGTCATCCAGAGGGTTTCTTGCTTTGGCTACATGTGCAAGGCCAACCCATGGCTCAGTAGAGTGGTAATGGCTGAGAAAATGCTGAGAGGAATTCCACGTCCTTGCCTCTTTTTACTGGCTGCTGGAATCACATAAACTGCAAACCTGARAGATCTCAAGGTGAGTTGCTAGCAGACATGGTTGTCAGCAAGCAATACAAATTTTCAAGTCTTTTATACTAGAAGTATTATTATTTTTCAAATGATTTAAGCTTCTAGGCATGCATTGTAAAGGCTACTCAAGAGCCTAAAGGTAGGAATGACATGAGGAATTTTAAAATGTTTGACTAAATTTAGAAATCTGGCCAAAATGAATTCAAATTTCATTTAAATTAAATGAAGCCAATCCTTTTGGTCCATTGCTTTACAACAGAATCATAAACCACAAAAAAAAATCCTACTGATACATTACAAGAACTAAAATTGAACTTTTTTAAACGGGAAATTACCCTGAATCTCTACCAAAAAAAAAAAAAGCCAGAAACAACCAAACAGTTTAAAAACTTGTTATGAACTTTATAGCTWGTAAATCTAGCCTCATACTGAAGTCAATCAGAGAAATATTGGAGTTGTTTCTTCTCCACTGCTTCTRAAATGTTCACATCTGTTAGCATACAGAGAATATTTTCATAAATGGAGAAATCTTTACTCTTTCATGTCTCTATATAAAACTGCCTGTATAAATATAAATTGCATTAAGACAGGGGAACAAATTTAGCTCAGCCATTAATYTGAGTATGTTTTGAACCAGGGTAGGGATCTAACCCACTCCAGAAGGTGATAAACCACAAAGTTCAGATGAAATTTCAGATGCTATGATTGCTCAAACTTCTAAAAATTCAGGAATTTTATGTGATCCTTATATAGCCATCATATATTGCTGAATTCATCCAGATTCTGCATGACACTCAGTTTTGACTGACATTTCCTTGCTGTTTTGTCAAGTCAGATCTCTGTGCACCACCTCTCCTTTGGATGGCTGATACCAGCCTTGGCTCAGTCGTAAAAGGGGGAAAATTCATATTTCTTGGTCATTTGGCTTCATGACTGTGCTTCTCATCATCAACAGCAGTCTCTGACTCCTGACTGTCCATTTGAAAGACGTGATGTGAAATGCCATGAAAGAAAGCAACTGGTAACTGTGCCTTGACTGAGAGCCAGTGTGGAATGGTGGTTTTGCCTTGAATTTACTGGGGGCAGAAGGAAAGACAATCACCTTTRCCATGAAAAAAAMCACATTGAAATAAGAAAGTTACTYRCTGCTGAGGTTTCAAGACTTAGAGYACTTAATTGCTCCTTTGTAGTAATCAAAGCTTGGAATATAAATTAGTTAGTGGGTGATCATCCCTGCAAGCAAAGGAGATTGCAAAACAGAAGAGTAAAAAATGTATGTATGGCATGGGACATACAGCAAACACCACCAAAACCAAAAAGTTGTCAACAAATAGATACCAAGCAGATAACTGGGTACTGACAGCCATTAATAGATAACAAATTTGTTCTGCATTTGGACAAAGAAATGAATTTTAGATGATGACATGTGATGGTGGCCACAAGGGTTTTTGGGGTGAGGGAAGAGACGTGATCTTTTGCTCATGATCAGAAGGCTTGATTTATTATGTTATGATATATATATATATATATATATATTACATTATAACTATGCTAAAAGAAAAGAAAAGGAGAGTTTCCAGAAGCTGCTAAGCTACTTAAGAATAGAATAGAAAGAATGAATAATAATCTTCGCTCTCTCGGACTGTTTCCAAGAGAGCTCAGTCCTGGATTGGCCACTAATTCTAAACATTTAAAACTGGGCCAATCCAGACAGACYTGTTACATTCTASAGMAGCAGATAACCTATTGTTTATGTCTGTTTCTGAGGCCACAGCTTCTCAGAAGGAGAAATCCTAAAAGAAAGGATTTTAGTGAAAGARATGTCTAYGACAATAACAAACTACTTTTCATTTTACAAAATGGATTAGTCACACAGTTGAGCCATTTTATGTCTGTAAGTCCAGAAAACTTTCATCTGAAGGTTCTCCAGGAACCACTTTCAACCACCAATGTTCTTTTCCATTAAGTCTTGCAATGCTGAGGAAGAACTAGGCAACTGATAGAAAACTAATGAGTTGATAACATGCATATAAACAGACAAACAGGATGAGGTATGTAATTACAGGCTTATGGGCCTCCAAAAAAACAAACAAACAAACAAAAAAACATGCTATAAGACTGATGTTGGAGGAATAAAATGTGAGTCTTCCCAAAAATTTGTGTCCAATCCTATCAGCTCTGATWCAGAAAGATGATGCTGCACCAGGGCAAGCTCAGAAGAAAGCCACAGATGAATACAGGGCTGGAAAAGACTCTTAGCAGAGGAGGCAAATGGAGATCAATATATTTAGGTAAAGCAAAGAAGAGAATTTTGGCTGGATCTATAGGTCCCTTTGTGGGAATAATATGCAAAATAAATTCCACAGGAAAAAATGGGGTGAAGATACASCCCAAAAAAATCATAAAAACTTTTCAATTCAGGAAAAGGACTACTATTTTTTTTGTAGTATATCATTATAATTAAACCTTCCTTTAAGTGCAACACAGATATTTGAACTTTTTGTAAAACACTAAATTAACAAGTTGAAAAAATACACCTAATTTCTATAAAGCAGATATAATGTAAGTGAAATAAATGTAAGCTAATTTTCCTCTAAAATTTTGTCCGTTTGAAACCTTGAAAGCTTTCTTTTAGTTACTTCTATTTGGACCATGAAGACTAAATTTTTCAAGGACAACCCAAATAAGCAGCAACTGTTTTTTTATACATATTTTCCTGCATATTTTCCTGTTTCCTTGTTGAAACTGAATGAAAAATTACACTTATTTAACAAAAAAAAAAAGTGTCAAAGTACCAGAATTTAAAATTTATAGGAAAGAAAACAAATGCTGTACTCAGCTTGAAAAGTTTACTAGTGTAAGWAAGGGTATATTTATTTCTGAGTAAATAGACATAAAGGTTAAAGGCCAATACAGTTTTTGGTACTTTGATACAGCTGAGCACCAAAAAATTGTATAAAGGAATCTAAATTTAGACCTGTCTGTTTTATAGAAAGTGAGACATGGAGAAATCTCTATTTGTTTTGGAGATGTTTGATATCGACCATTTCAATGAAAAATGTAACAGCAGCTACATAAAGTGGATTTGGCATATTTGTCCTATATTTTGTGAAAGAGATGGATTTAGCTCCTCCATTTTTTTGACAAAAAAGTGAGATCTTTGCCAAGTCTTGTCCAATATTTCCTTTCAATCACTTGTGCAGCTCCTCAAGCACGGTGACAAAACAAATGATTTCACAGGGTTCCAATTTTACAGCTACTGCCTGTAATTACATGACTTTCTCAGTTAACTGTAAAGCTACTCATACTTATCCAGGTAATATTTGTTCAGTTTTAATAGGGTTTATCCAAACTTTCGTGTCAATCTGAGCTGTTGAAAACCCYATTTCTCAGCCCTGATATTTTGTGAGGAAGGAAAGTTTTTTCCCTTTGTTTACATAAAGCTGGAAGGATATTCCTCCAGAGTCCYCACTCAGTGCCTGAGATGAATTTGAGGTCAAATTACCAGTACATGTGGGAATTTAGGGTGGCATTTGTTCAGCCCATAGTAGAAATCAAGTAACTACACAAAAGGCAGATCTAGACACATCTCAGGGATCTGCATGGCTAAAGACAGGTTAATTTACATGAAGTATTATTGGTATAAAATAGATCACCATGTGTTTTTGTGGGCAGGATTACACATACCCTGAGAAGTATATTTCTTTCCTAACTTGACTTTTAAACAAAACTATTTAACTTTTTTTTTTTTTTTTCTAATCCAGTAAATCTGAAAATGCACACTGGCAGCAAGGAACTGATTGACAGGAAAATGTATTTTAAATAAGTTTTCCTAATTAATATTGTCATTCTGAATTTACCATTAGAGTGTGTGCCATTCTAATTTACCACCAGTTTGCAGTCTCCTAGACTGGATTTCTGTATTGCTGCACCTGCTGCCTTTTGGTAGGAAGACCAGTTGCAGCAGCTGGGTCAGTATTACCAGTTTTAATTGATATCTTCATTTTATATCACAATTTTTTTTCTACTGGAAAAGCAAAAAAAAAACCATGAAGAAATGATTTATTACATCACACTCTGTAAATATYTATGCTTTAGCTTTTTTGCTCTGTAGGTGTCATTCTTTTCAGATGTTAGCTGAGAGAATCTGGTCAACTTTTTAATTTTATTTCAGTTTTTACAGTTCACTATATCTGTCTGCCACAAAAATCTACAAGAGCAATAAAAAATAAATGTGGAACTTTACATGGAAACTTTATTTTAGTGTTACAAATGACTGGTCTCTCTCACCTCATATATTCATGTGGATTCTGTATGAATTACATCAATACCCAGGGCACGTAAATCCTGTGCCACACAACAGGTATTGCATGGCTGTCAGTGCTGCACATTGCAACACCCCTCAGTGTGAATCCTCTGAACATCAGCCTGAGGTCTGAATAGGCCCCTTGATGTGTCTCTGATTAAAAAAAAATAAAATAAAACAAAGGCACACACTATTATCAATAGCGCTATAACCTGATCAATGCCTATATCTGTGCATTATGAACCTCCTGGGATCATCAGCAAGAAGTAATCTAGCCCCCAAAAGTCACCAGTTCCTTCCAGAGCAGCTTCCTCAACACCAGCATTTGGGTTGTGACTGGAAGAGTGGGAAGTTGTAGTTTGGAAAAGGCATTAGGTTGGGAAAAGAAACTCTTAAGATCATCAGGTTCAATCATTATTACCCCGTCACTGCCACGTCCACAAGTGCCACATCTAAACATCCTTTGAACACTTCCAGGRTGGTGATTACACCACTTCCCCAGGCAGCCTGTTCCAATGCTCAAGAGCCCTTTCAGTGAAGAAATTTTTCTTAACATGCAATTTAAACCTCCCCTGGAACACCTTGAGGCTGCTTCCTCTTGTCCTGTCGCTGGTTGAYGGGAGAAGAAGCCAGKACCTACCTGGCTACAACCTCATTTCAGGGAGATGTAGAGAGTGATAAGGTCTCCCTTGAGCCTTCTTTTGTCCAGAATAAACACTCCCAGCTCCAAACTCATATTCCAGACCCTTCACCAGCCTTGTTACCCTTCTCTGGTCAAGCTCCAGCACTTCCAACATGCCTATGGCTGTGACAGACTTGTTCAGTTTTGGTATGTCCTGTGAGTGACTTGTGCCTCTATGCAGGTAACTCTTGTTCCTACTCATCCTCCTCCTATTTTTCTTCCTAACACTTCTAAGTCCCTTTGGCAGATTTGCAGATGTGCTTGTTCCCTGTCAAGGGCATTTGTAATCATATGCTATCTCAGTTTTAAATCATGTATCAATGAGAGCTGGTCCAAAGGCTCATATTTCAGTCAGAAGCAGTGTTTGCACAGACTGACAAGGAAATATCRGATTTTTCATGTCCTGGTTTTTATGCTTACATTTTAACCATAGGTACTTGTGCAAGTATACACACTTCACGCTGATACAGTTAAACATTCCCTGATTCAATTTTTCATGTTTCTTATAACACTGCTTTCCTGCAAACCATACAGACATGAGAATATTTTTGAAAGAAGTCTCTGATCTCTTTAATAAAGCTGTCCAGGCAAATACAAGAGTAAAAAGCCATTTAATTCTGTGGAAAAAAAGGAGCCATACCGTGTACATGATCCTCAGCCTATGCACATTTATACTTCTACTCAATACTTAAATTTAGACATTTTCATATAAGCAAAAGGTATATGCACCTTTGAAAGAAAGAATAATGTTGTCAAAATAGGAGATATGAATTGTGCTATCCAACGAAGAAAACACTAAATTCACAATAAATGTCAATACAGTGCAGACWGATGTTTTCATCCCACCCAGTGCCTTTTGTATTCTTTGAAGCTAAATTGCAATTCCAAAAATCATACAGACACACATTTTTTCTGAGACTAAAAATTGACTAGACTTGAAGTGCCTGCTTAGGCAGCTGAACATTGGAGAAAAATATTACAACATAGCATTAAAACTAACATATCTACATTAAGTTTAGCAGAGACATCACAAGAAAAATCAGGCAGCAAAATGAAGGTTCATTTCAGAAAACAAAGTTGAGAAGAAAGAAAAATTAGCCTTGAAATACATGGCAATATATCACAAACTTACATTTCAGAAGCTGGGGCATGAACAAGGGTTATCAACAAAACTCTGAAAGTTCCTGTAAGTTATGAAATCTCATTCTCCATCTAATTTAATTCATTGATAAATCCTAAGACTTTAGCTGAACCAATCAAATCCGTGAGGAGGTGCTTCATGTTCACAGAATGACAGAACTGTCATGGTTGGAAGGCACCTTTGGAGATCATCCAGTCCATCCCCCCTGTCCTGGGTTACAATATTTATATTCTATTCCCATCCTCGAGCCCTGCTGAAACCAGAAGGGGCATTGTTTCTTCCTTATCTCCTGTTAATGGGAGATAATCAATGCCTTTCCCCATGACTCAGAGATAATTCCCTCCAGGAGCCATTTCTGTTTAATGGACCCACCGCGTGACTCACAGAATGAGATCAGCCCATTGTGAGATGCTCCACCCAGGGGGAGGAGCTAAGCATCCCCACCTGGATATAATCTGGGGTTTGGGACAGGACAGTCAGTTTTTCCACTGGATTTTCAGAGGAATGCCCTTATTTTCCACTGGATCTTCAGAGGAAGACTACACCCTTTCTGCAGGATCGTTGCTCCAGCAGAACCACATCTGCCTCTCCAGGAGAACTGCAGCCACCAATCCAACTGGACTGCTACCAGCACCCTGCCCCACAGGGTGTCAGGTTGTATTCTGACTCTGTCAGTGGTTTTTCTTTTATATTGTTGCATGTATTTTGGCTTTCTTTTCCTTTTCGCTGAGTAAATTGTATTTCTGAACCTGGAAGTCTGTTCAAATGGTTTTGCTGTCAGAACCAGCAACACTCCTGTCGCAGACATCTTTATGGAAAATCCTTTCCTTAGAATTTTTCCTCCTGAGAAAGCTGGAGAGGTCTCAGGAACAAAAGGAGAACATTGATTATCTGCTGCTGTGGAATGGCAAACAGGGTGCAGTCTGTGGCAGTTGGCCCATTCTGGATGTTTGTGAATCTAACATGGCCAATCACAGTGAGCCTGGCCTCTCAGACAGAGAGAGAGCCACAAGCCTTTGTTCATCAATTCTTTGCTATTCTATGTCTTAGCTAGCCTTCTGATGAAAATCCTTTCTTCTATTCTTTTAGTAAGGTTTTTAATGTAGATATATATCATAAAATAATAAATCAAGCCTTCTGAAACATGGAGTCAAAGATCCTCAATCTCTTCCCTCATCCAAGAACCCCTGTGAACACTGTCACACACTCCCTGTCCAGGCAGGGTCATCTGGAGCAGSTGACACAGGAGAACACTCAGGTATGTTTGGAATATCTCCAGAGAGGGAGAATCCACACCTTCCCTGGGCAGCCTGTCCAGTGCTCTGACATCCTCAACGCTCTCACACCTCATGCTCAGGTGGAGCTGCTTGTGCTTTGGTTTTTGGCCATCACACCACGTGTTCTGAGCAGCTGTGCTTCCTTTTTGTCTCACACACAGAGGGAAATGGCTRTTGCTGCAGTCAGCACCCACAGAAGCACAAGGTGGGTGATGATACTTTCACATGCCGTGTTTATACCATAAAATATAATTTTCCCCCCTTCTATTTAATTTAATAGTTTTATTGTTCTACAAAAAGTTATATATAGAATATAAATTTAATAATAATTTTTGACATGTGTATTTTGCAGAGGCAAGAAGTAGAATGTCATAGTTTTACATTAAAAACATTCTAAAAAATAATACATAACTTTTAACCATTACAAAAACTATATGCACCTCTGTGAAAAACACATTAAAAACAAACAAAAAAAAAAAAAAACAACAAAAAACTTCCTATTTTTCTTCCAATCTAAAAACAAATACCAAAGCTGGTCTGGCCCCTATCCCAACTAGGTCAGGTCAGGCAAAGTCTACCACAAAACCAAACCCCTCAAGAAAAAAAAAAAAAAAAAAATTATATGATTTGTTATATCATTCCCTTGAGATTAGGTAGATGTTAAGGGGAGAGGGTGTTTCACGAAACCTGACTCATGGAAGACAGAGAACATGTTATTTTTGTATAGATGAAGAATATCCCCAACATAATTTTCTTTAAGAGTATTTCACCTTTAAAGGCTAGTTTTGGCTATTCTTCTTTGAAAAATACACAAGTTTAATGCCAAATCTTCAAGGGCTGATCCTTTCCTTGAGAATGGTACCACTGCATGACTTATAGTGAACATTATCACTATCACTGAGTTTGGGTAAAAGGCTCAGAAAAATTAGAACACAAAGTTAACMTTTTACTTATAAAATATTAGTAAGTGAAGGGAATTCCACCTGGTTAAATATTCAAGAATCCTTAAGAAATGTTTTTTCCCAAGATTTCCTATTTGATTTACTCATCAGTCTTACTTACCTAAACACTTAGCTCATAAAATAAAACAGCAAATGACATAAAAAAAAATTCAGAGGATTTAGGAGAATTACATAAACTTGAGGTACATCTAGGGACTTAAGGTTACTTTTCARTTTTTCAAAACTATTCAACATATTTCTTATTTTCATAGCTCCTCTATATAACAATATCTTTATAGGTGAACAGGCCTTTCTTTCTGGGATTTTCTGTTATTATATCATTCAAGTCCATTTTTCTTTCTTCCCACTCAAATTTTTGAAAGTGGTGTTGGTAGTTTTCAAATGTGTCATCTTGGTGGACCATTTYTCYGTGAGGGARCAAATMARTATTTCCCAATRTTTTYTTTTCAGTTTCTKCAAGAAACYGTCATGTTGAGTGCTGCACAAAATKATTTCCTCTTAATTATGTCATGGATCTATTATTAACCAAGACAGATAGGCAGAGATGGATATATGTGGAAATGGAAACACCTCTCAGCTGGAAAGGCTTGTGAAAAAAAATATCTATCAAAACCTACCTTCTTTGACTAATCAATAAACTGTAAGAACTATGATAGGCACGTCATTTTTTTAAATAAAATTCACCAAACTAAGCAATACATTTGATCTACTAAGAAAAGTGACAACAAAATTGTTCACATCCACTAAACTTTGTCATTCTTTCTTCATTGAGTAATCAGTGGGCTATTTTTGTCATTTTCTAAATGACATGGAAATGGGAAGCTTATAATTTTATTACTAGATTTTTTTTTTGTTTTGATTAGAAAACAGCAGCTCATTAGCTCCTCTTCCTGTATATGTCCSCATCATCACTCTGAAGAATGCCAGCACTTGAAATAGGACAATTTTTTTTTTTCCTAACTCAAGTGCATTTTGCCTTTGGACTTTACACAAAATTAATTATAATTTTCCCTTCTAATCTCTAGTACATCATTAGGACTCTGAGACTCAGAATCTGCTTTCTCTAACAAATGGCTAAATGCCAAACACCAGTGGCATTTTAAAATGGAACTGAGTAAATGCAGCAAAATACATTCTCCTTCCCTGGCATTTACCCCCTGTTTTACCCTTGTGTTTCTGAGGATGTCCTCTATGAATGACTTTACTTGCACTAACTTTCTCTGATTAAGAAAGAAGGAAGTATTTTAATAAAAGCAGAGATTTCTGCAASGGGGGATATGGAAAAACCCAAGAGCATGCACAGACATAAAGACATTAATCCAAGTGTTACGGTCAGCCAGTGATCACTTAGGATTCCCATCCCCAGTCTACTGTAACTTACACACCTGATTTTTTCACCTTTTACAGGTAACCCAACAGAAATGAGCTCTGAAACATTCCCTCAGGGTAGCTCAGAATTACAGAAGGTRTCAGAAAAGAATGACAAAGTTGAGGGGTCCTTACAGGGCTCTGTCTGTAGATATTTCTCTTTTCTGAGCCACCACTGCTGCTTTGTGAAAAGCTGCATGAAGCTCTGACCCCTCAGCTGTTCCTTAAACCTTTTTGGTCTCTCCTTTCTGGTGCTGAGAACTGAAGCAAGGAGGAAAAAAATGGACTGTATAGAGAATTTAGCTCATGGGCCACAAACCTTGTTTGGATTTACAGCTGAGAACCTCTGTACACTGARGGAGAGTGACATGATGGAAGGCTCTAGGACTTCACAAAGTCTTTTCTTACACCAAGGAGCGTAAATCTTCTTGCAGTTGCATCAGATCAAAAGGAAAGCTCCAGAGCATTCAGAAGAGTCCACCCCAAATGGTAAAACAGTGGAATATTTTAGCCAAGGACAGGGACCTAAAAGCTGACACAGCTAGWAGATTTGGATGAACATCTAATACGTATTGATCAGACAAACAGACAAGTGTGCATCGTGCACGACACTCAGAAAGCAATCGGGTTTAGAGGGGCCAAGGAATCTTTTAAGCAAATAATTACTTATRGAAGGAATAAGCTTTTTTTCATCACTGTATTCCCCCCAAAAGAATGTATAATCTGGCCAGGTATTGATTTGTTAGCAATGCCAAGGGATAAAGCCTTCAACRCTCTTACAGAATTTCTATATGGCATCTGTTGACCCTCTGTGTTCTTTACTCTGGTTAATAGAATTAAAACACTGTGCAATTCAAATATACTGGAGGAATCAGAAAAGGTTAAGGGGGTTTGCTAGTAAGTAGTAAGGGATTTTTTTCATTTAATTTATCCAAGAAATCAAAATTGACATATTCAGAAGGAAGTATCTGGGATGTTGAATACACAAAAGAAAGAAAGCATGAAGAACGAGTAAACAAGGTCTGAGGAAGTCACATAAATAGCAACTTGTCAATGACAATTAAAACCTAATTATTCCTGATAGCAGTACTGCTCTTCCTCAAGGGTATAAAGAGCACTTAGTTTGCATTTTAAACATGAGTTCAAATATAACTTCATACACTCTGTAGGAATGAAGAAGGTATAGATTATTCAGACCACTGATGAAAAATGCAAAGAGAGGGTAAAAATAATACATAGCCAAGTGTAAATTAAATGAGCTCAAGTGCCACCTTAAATTACACACTATGAAACCCTCTTCAAGTCAGCATGAATRTAAGCCAAAGAAAAAATACTTTGCCACAGATACATGCTTTGATCTAATTTTGATAATTAAAGACATTCAAAATTTGCATAAGCACACAAGGCACGATATTTATCCATTTCCATTCAGAAATTTCCACCCAAATGGGGGAAAAAAGGATTTATTAAAGTTATTGTGGTAAACTAGAAAGCAGTTCTGAGCACAACACTCTCCTCTTAGATCACACTGATAAATGCTCTCATTAACTTTAGTCTCAACAAGGTCAATTTAAATGATACCCAATGGCACCAAGATCTGCCTTATTAAAAGGACAGTGATAACCCAAAATAATGCTGTATTCATTAGAAAACWAAGTTTGTTTTGTTTGTTTGCTTTYAATTASRAGAAACAGATTTATATTCCAGGCAATTGTATTAAAACTGCTAGGTGCTATTTGCCTTTCATCRTCACCCTTTTCCTTTATTATGTCCMACACACTGGAATTCCTRCTTGCTCTGTTGGTCCTRACCATTGTCAGACATAAAATATACAAYTTAATTTCTATTTTAAAACAGTATGATTGAAATAAAGTATCTAAAAAATCCAGAGTAGAAGAAGAAGCATGAAATATTTGATTATTATCTACTTTACAGTATGATTTCAACGAATCCCACTTCAGTTTATGTGACTACATTCAATGCGAAATGGCCATGCTAATGTTTTTATTGTCTAGATTTTTCTTAAGAAACATCTATGTTTTATTCTTTTATTTTTTCAACACATTATATTCAGATCACTGACACAGGAGGAGATTCACTTAATATTTCAAAAAACTGATAGTATCCAGATCCATAGATCAGGAGCACCTATATATTTCAAACCCAAAAGATGAAGTTCTTAAAATTATTATTGATTACAAAATTTATATGAAAAAACTAAATCCCAGCCTTTAAGCCTCTCCAGAGTTTTTAATAGCAAACTGTYAAGGCTGCTAGAAACTACTTCTTGACATACTTACAGGAATCCCATTTTCAGGCATTTGGCTTGCAAACCAAGCTCTCCCCAAGGAGGCACAGAGGGGCTGCTCTCCCACGTGTGATGCCTCAGATGCATMATCCAACTGGAATTTTCAGCAGATAAACAACATTTAATGTGCTTTCAAAGGAGAAGGTTGCTCCTCCACCTAGCAAAAAAAACCCCTATCTTTACCTCTGAAAAAGGGCTCAGATGACAACTTTTTCCTTCATTATTATTGATTTGGGGTGGGGTAGAATGAATTTCTTCGCAGTGGCTGGTGTGGGGCTGTGTTTTGTATTATTGTCTTTGAGCTGGAAGCAGTGTTGGTAACACAAGGATGTTTTCCTTACTGCTGAGCAGAGCTCACACACAGCTAAGGCCTTTTCTGGCTGTCACACAATCCTGACMACAAATGGGCYGGGCTGCACAAGAATYTGGGAGGAGACACATCTTGAACAATTGATCCCAGCTGYGAGTCCTGCTTTTCTGGAGATGGCTGAACATCTGTCTGTCCGTGGGAATCACTGGATGAATCCCTTGTTTTATTTTGCCTGCAGACATTTGCTTTACCTGTTAACTTGATCTCAGCCTGTGAGTTTTCTCACTTCTGCCCTCTGATTCTCTCCCCCATCTCACTGAGATGGAGTGAGCACTTGTCTGTGTAGGCCTGAGGTGCTGGCTGGGGTTAAACCATGGCAGCTGTCACTCTTCCTGATGATTTTCTGATCCTCTTCTAGACCCTAGTGAGTCCTGGCCTGAAATCTATTTCAGGCTATCAATACAGAAATCTGTTCTGCATTTCTCTCGGTGTAGTAGTGTGGTGGTGTTCACAGGGGTCCCAGGATGAGGGAAGAGATGAGACTCTGACTCCATGTTTCAGAAGGCTTGATTTATTATTTTATGATATATATTTTATATTAAAACTATACTAAAAGAATAGAAGAAAAGATTTCATCAGAAGGCTAGCAAGCAAGAAGAAGAATGATAACAAAAGCTTGTGTCTGACCAAGAGTCTGAGACAACTGGACTGTGATTTGCCATTAATTAGAAAGAACCACATGAGACCAATCACAGATGCACCTGTTGCATTCCACAGCAGCAGATAATCAATGTTTGCATTTTGTTCCTGAGGCCTCTCAGCTTCCCAGGAGGAAAAGTCCTAAGGAAAGGATTTTTCATAGAACACGTCTGCAGCATAGTAGGAAGTATGCTGCCCTACAGTTTTTCTAAATATTTGAAAAGATACAGCATAGATCCCATTTAAAGTTAGCTGAAGTTAAAGTTCTTAAGTTAAAGTTCTTAAAGAACCTAAAGAATTAGATCGCTACAAGTAAAACTGAGTGCTTGTGTAACTTACACTATCATGTTTCACAATTAACCATCATAATTAATGCATCAGTCCTAAGGAAAAAGGTGATTGTTTGTAGTGAGTCTTCTAGAATCAGTTTTTTTCCTGTCATTACATTAKGTGATAAACATTGCAACTATCTCTTTGCTCTCCTGAATTGTTTATAATTTTCTGTGGTTAAAAAACCAAATCWATGACTTATTCACATGTACATGTCTTCCCAAAAAGTAGAAGTGTTTGGCAGCAGAATGGAACTGGCTGAGGGGCTTCATTGCTAAATTTCATCTCACTCAAATTCAAGAAAACTTTTTTTAGGCTTCAAATATCAATAGTATTTTAAAAATGGAACRTGCTCATTTAAAAGGCCAGAGTTTAAGCCATATTGAGTCACACAAAACTAGATCACAGCTTCAGATAGCTTCAGATTCTGAAGCTATTCTCAAGTGCAGTTTTACAGACACCTAAATGTTCACAAGCCATCAGGAAATACCCTTCAGAGCTCTCAAAATGTAGTATATGAGTAACTGGGCTTGGGTCAGCAGGTTGGAGATGCTGTTYCATGCTGTCATTTATGGCCTCTTTTGAGAGTGGACACTTGTGACTTGGTGAAATTTTTTGATGGTCTTTAAATACTCATTTACATGAGAGAATAGAAGAGACTGTGGCATTCCAACCCAGCCCCACTTTTGTCCTTTGCYAGGCAAAACATTGATTGAAAGCAAGTTTTGATCAAAATCAGATGTGAGACTAGGAAAAAAAAGAAAAACAAATGAGCAGATTGCATGTATATTCTCAGACATGACAATATGGTATTTTCCTTTAAGATTCCAGTTGTTTAAATGCCTGGGAAAATGCTCCTTACTCACCCTGCTCCATGTACCAGGTGTTAAGCATTCTCTCCTTTTGCTGCACATAGGCACAGCAGGCTCCTCCTTTGCTACCATTTAAACCCATTTTTGCCTTAAAGAAGCAATCCTAAATGTCAAGCTTCCTTACACTGCCTGCTCCAGACAATCTGGCAGCCTCCTGTAGGAAATCTCCATACTGCATAAAAATCAACATTGCAAAAAATCTGTTTTATCCTTCACAAACCCGTGCTGTTCCCCTGGATAGAAAGGAGCCTCATCTGTCTTTSTGTCCCACCTTCTCCTTCCCTCCAAAGCAGAACAGTTCTACTATTATAAAATGTGTTATCATAGATCCTTACACAGAGTTCTGTAGTATTCTGTGTGGGTCTTCAGAAAATACATTTTAATTGAGCAAAGACAAAGGTGAGCAGAGGAATAATATAATCATCAGTATAATAATAGAAGGAATAATGTAATTGCTGGTGAAGTAAGGGAGTCCTTTAAATTTTTCATTTCATGAAATTATTCTCTGTGATTTCTTTTTTAATAGATGGGAGATATATTTTACATTTGCCACTGACAAAGAGATCAAATTGGCTTGCCTTCTACATGAATGACTTAATGCTGGCATTACTGTCTAGATTATTATTAAAGTCTGTACTTTGATAGAAGCTAGATTCCTATTTTGTTATGTATTCTATCAATATAATGCACACAAACATCTCCTCTTGCTAGTACATGACTAATTAAGCAGAAATACATGCATTTAATATATTATGTAATTAGCTGTGAAAGTCTCTAGTCATGATCAATAAGCAATTTGAGTAATCATTCATCTGTGCATTGAAATACAGTAAGAACAGAGATGATTTCAAGATCCTTTTCTACATATATCCTACTGGGACAAGGCAGAGAGGTTCTTCCTTTCTGTAAGGTTATTTTCAGGCTTCTACTACTTAATATGCTTATTAAACAACACAATAACTGACAATATAATAAGGACTAGAAAGAAGCCAAGGTTAAAAATCTCTAGATCTTCCTTCCCCATTCCCCTCCTCTCTCCTTCCTGTTGTATAATAAGTTACTATTTATTTTTGCTCATGAGACAAAGCATCTGCAAAACATGAGTCTGCATTCCTTTTGTAGAGGAGGCTTTTTCTTAGGAAAGAGGAAGATGAAAAGTTGGTACAACTTCAGTTACTAATTCTAAAAATACACGCATAAAATTAAGAACAGGCTTTTAAAAATCCRAACTAAAATAAATGGAACAGCCCCACATAGCAAAAATCAAAGCTATGCACCTTTCTGTATCTAACAGTGAGTCAGCTGGTGAGTTCAAGTACTAGATCAAGGTGCTATAGGTGTAAACTTTTTTTTTAAATATTTTTTAAAGTGCATTTAAAAATATTAAATGTATAAAAATTAAATGTATAAAAATATTTTTTAATATTTTTAAAAGTCCATTTAGTTAACTCTATAGCCCCCAAAATGTTCTGAAATCTTTGTCTAGTTCTTAGCTCTTCAGATTTGCTTTCTTTCTCTTTCCCACCCCTCTCCCCTTCATGGCACCTTCCTTATGTCTTTGAGTTCTTACTCAAACTATTGTAAAAAAAGAAACTCCTCCTCTTCTGAGAAAGCAAAGGTTTTGTCTGATAGCAGTCAGTCCTCAAATCGTATTCTTCTGTGCTAGACAGGTGAAAAAAAGATTGAATGAGGTTTATTCAACAAAAATAGAACATGGGAGTTTTTTAGAAATCTTTGGTCTTTGGGATTATGAAGTTGGCATAATCATGTTGGGTGTAAAACAATTAATTKAGGCTAGATTTTGAGCTGCAAAAGAAATATATAATCAATGATGCACTGAAACCATCTGAAACAAGGTAAGTACATCTTTATCTGATCACTGGTGTCAAGATCATTCAGGCAATTTCAAATTGTATGCAGTCAATGATCTAGGTGAGTCTGTTCTTCAGATAGTATCTTTGAAGGAATCAAGCTGATGAAGTCCTGGACAGCTTTAAAGTCAACATCCTTWTCACAGTGATTTGGAGACTGATACTTGGACAATTAATGATTAATTTTCTGWCTGAGAACATTTGTGGCTCATTTTTCTACATGGATAAATAAATTATGGATGCAGATCTCTGCATCCATGTGCCACACACAACAGAAGTGCTCAARCTGTCAAGAAGGAAATGTATCTGCACATTTTACATTTTGGAATCATAATACAGAAGAGGCTTATTAAGAGTAAAAAATTAATGGCCTGACAGTACAGAATTGTTCCCTTTAATATTGTATGGTTTGGAACATTTTACACAGCCCAGTTACAGAAGTGTTAAATGATAGGAGCAACATCATTTTCCTCTGAGAGGTTATCCCTCATATTTAACTGACAGGAATTGTTTTTGCCCTCACATTAAACCTATTTTCCCTCCTCTTCTTAAATACACTGAGTTTTTAGTCTCTAAATCTTGAAAAAAAMCATTTTCCATCTGTCATTTTATACACTTTCAAGAGCTGAAGCCTCTTTCTGTATTTCTCCTTTATTGCTGTTTGTTCCTATTGTGCAAATTTAATACCTGACCTCTGTGAATGTCACGGTGGTAACTTCATTTTTGGTAGCATGTCACTGTGATCTAGATGATCCAGGCACCAAAAGAGGTTTTACCTCTGCATTCCTTCAGAGCTTAGAGTGAAGGAAAAAATAAAAATAAAAAGTTCTATGGTTATTAGTAGTTCTTCACTGCTTTTTGTTGTTGTTGTTGTTGCTCTTTAAGAGAAGGAGGATGTTTGTTTGCAACTGAGTAAAAAAAATAAAGTATTTTTCTGTAATGTTTTCATCATCTATAATTACTTCCATTACYCTGCAACAGAAACAAAAGGCTTCCTTCTTTGGATATACTTATCCAAGTTGGTTGTTTGGTTGTTTTTTTTGGTTTTTTTTTTTTTATTAGCTGAATACTCCTCAAGTTTTCACTTATTTTTCTGTTTCCTTTTTGAATTTGAGCTCCTAGTTTCTGGGTTTTTCTGTTGTACTTCTCACTAGATTTTTTTGATGCAAGACATGTGGAACACTTTGCTCTCTAATTCTCCATATATTGCCACTTAACTATAAGGGGTTTTCACTTTCTTGCCTCTGCCTCATCCACGTAGGGATGCTGCAGAGGATATAAAAATATAAAAACCAGTTAGAAATGAAACAACCCAAACCAACAAAATTCTGCTTTGTGTGGCAAAAGTTCATGTTTGGTAAACTGKATTTCAATTCATAGTACACTAGTTCTCACTGATAGTTCACACAAAAAGACCAGAACAGGACCCAAAACTGGTTAGTAGGGTCCTTCTGAGTAAATTTATTCCTGAATGTAGGAGCACCCAGGCTTAGAAGCCATGTGTCCATGACTTGCATAGATTTTTTTTTCAGTGTAACAAATATTAGCTCATCTCTGGAACTGTGAATCCAGAGAGAGGTGGTGTTGGTGTGCCAGACTTGAAGAGCTTGCAGACCTTAAGCCTGAAAACCTTCTGTAGCTGTCAGTGCAGATGGGGAAATCAGCAAATATTCACAGGGAAACCTGCAGCTCTGTGGTCTTGTACTATATTTTTAATTGGCCAGTGTGAGAGAATGAAATTTTGTGGTTTAAGCATGGTTTTGATGGACTTCCTGGGCATTATGGCAATATTGTATAAAGAAGYTGTGACCATCCAAGCCCATGCACTCCTGAATATCAGAACTCCTGACTGGAACCTTGGACTGTGACTTGAGACACCTAAGGGAGCTTGAGGCAAGAAAAAGGTGACACTATTGTGTCACAGACAGAGAGGCCTCGGAACAAAATGGAAACATTGATTATCTGCTGCTTGGCTGGAATGCAACAAAGGTGCATCTTGATTGGCACAGTGAGCTGGCTCAGACAGAGAGTCTGAGCCACAAACCTTTGTTATCATTCTTTGCTATTCTATTCTTAGCTAGCCTTCTGATGAAATCCTTTCTTCTATTCTTTTAGTATAGTTTTAATGTAATATACATCATAAAATAATAAATCAAGCCTTCTGAAACATGGAGTCAGATCCTCATCTCTTCCTTCATCCAAGAACCCCTGTGAAAACGGTCACAGTCAGGGTCTACATAGTGATGATATTTTCAACTTAATCTTTCTCACTCTCTTTTCTCCCCCTTTTTTTTTTTTTTCTCTTTCTATCTCTCTCTCTCTTCCTTTTACCATTAAATAAAATCCATACTATTACCTTAGGCATATGGTCTCATTTGGAGCTTAATTCTGTTAGAGTCATCTCTCTAACGATTTTAATAACAGGATCATTACAACCGCTACAATTATTTCACCCTGTGCTCTTTCACAGCATAACTTCCTGGAGCAGACAATCCTTACCAGCTTACAATGTGAAAAAACAGATTTATAGCTACCATAGAAACCAACCTCTTTGTATAATAATATATGCATAGAGGGATATAACCTCTGCCTGTGTGTTCAGAGCAGTAATTCAAAGCAGCAACACGCTGCCTGTCTGGGTATGTGCTGATGCCAAAGAAGGAATTTGATGGATGCAGTCCCCCTGCAACCTATCCACTGCCTTCTGCTTCCCTCCAGGAACCAGTGGCACTGAGACACTCCTTGCTCCCATGGCCACATAATCATCTCATCTCTGTGAAACAGGCAGGGCTCAGATTTCCATCTGTTTTAAAGGCAAAAGCAGAGAGCTACAAACCCAAGGTGACGCTGGCAGGGGTCTGTGTACAAATCACAAACAGGACAGGGCTGCTGTGGAACGTGCCTTGAGCTGTTTGATTTTCCAGCATCAGTCTCATTACATGGTTATGGCAATGGGAAGATGCCACCAGCTCACATCCCAGGCAGCAGACAAAGAACTTCATGTTACAACTCACTTTATAAGGTTTTTGACCAATCACACAAAGCAAAAGCACATTGACAGTAGTTCTATCCAATCACTATAAGCACAGGTACCTTTGGTTAAACAATGCTTGCTGATTTCAAATCCAATACCTGCTTGTAAGCCTTAAAGCACAATGCACAGAGCTCCATAATTAAGCTTTAACCTTCCTAATATCTTGCTMGATAAACTTTTCTGTAGCTTAGGGAGTTATTCTAGACAAGCATTAATACACAGACTGTTGTTCTGTTTGTCCTTTGTCCCTTTGGCCTTTTCTAACTTTATTAAATATAATAACTTTTTAAATATTTCTCTGACGCAAATCTCAATGGTGCTGCTGTTAGCTTAAGCTCACAGTCTGCTGTCTCTGAGGCCTGCTATTTGCAAGCTTTTCCCAAAACCCCTCTGATTTGGGGATCCCACACTTAAGGGACACTACTGCTGTTTTAGGGCTTTTCAGGGCAGTTGTTACCTCTGAATTATGTTTGAAATGAGGTTGTATTTCTAAAACTTATCAGCAGGCAGAGTGAGATTGTTTTCTTGCCTCTTGTCTTTGCAGCAAGGTGATAGATAGAGACTGCTTATCCAGACAGGTACAAGATCCATGAGTAAGGTCACCTCATTTTATCAATATCCCACTGTTCGACTAATGATTGGTTCTGGGCTTTAAGAATGGTCAACGGACATTCCACACCCGACTAGACTCCATTACATGTGCATTTCTGCCAGTGTTCAGGTTAAATATTATCCATCTATTCTGGTCCCCAAAACAAAGGAGATTTTTACTTTGACGAGTCTTTTAAGTGCTTGATCATACAAAGGAGGCAGCAAAAAAGATAATTGAAGTAGCCAGTTTCCCAGGCAGTTTTTCGAAGAAAGAAAACCCTTCAGGTAAATATTCTACTAAATCATTATGACTAAAAATATTTCTATAAACTT
>NDFG01000135.1:3242953-3414615 GCA_002167245.1 Sporophila hypoxantha
CAAAACCCCCAAAACCAATGCCAGCTTTTACATCCTGGAAATTTACAATTCTCATTTTTAATCAGCAGAATTAGGCTTTATGCAGGGAACATTAGCATACTAAACATGAGAAGGGTACTAATGCCATTACTACTACTAAAATAGTGYCCCATGTTTGGATCTGCCTTGTGGAAAGTGCATTGTATGCTTTTCAAAGACTTGCAAGTAAAATTTTTAGTTTTGACAACAGTACTGATGAAATAAAATATTTGTAGAARTTTGATTTTTCTCTGCTTGAAGCGCTACAAAAGTTAGTTTTAGYTTCTAAATATTTTTATCGAATGACTCAAAATAGGAATAATATGGAAATGAGTTAAAAAAACCCTTTTTATGGTGAATATCAGAACACCAATCCCTTTTGTTCTTAAAAAAAAAATACAAATTTARGTAGAATGCTTATGGCAGGCCGCTTGATAGATTTTCTTGTTACAGAAAGACATGGGGAAAGTTCCTTGTAAAATTTCAAGAAAAAAAAGATATTTTTTTGTATAACTCACAGGATCATAGAATAGCTGAGGTTGGAAGTGACCTCTGGAGGGCATCTTGTCCAACCCCTCAGCTCAAGCAGGACTTTCAGGATTTTCTGGAGCTGGTTTCCCAAGATTTGTCCAGGTGGCTTCTGAATATCTGCAGGGAAGAAGACTCCACAAACTGGGGAACGTGTGCTGGAGCTCAGTCACCCTCACAGTGAAGAAGYCTTGCTCTGMGATTGGTTGCAAACCATATTTTTCATAAAAATYCCAGTTTTTCAATGCTTTTATAAGACCTTGATTTGTAGTCTACATAGRCTTCATACTAACCTGGGGTTCCTTTGGGTAAGCAAAAAAAAATTAATCAAAAATCTGTATTTTTTCTGGTTAAGAAGTAATTAATATTTTATCTTAAAAGRTTTTTGTTTTATTTCAAATCTATGCTAATAACAGTTACTACTTACTATTTTTAACAGTTCCAAACTTAAAACATGCATAMATTTTTGTGAAAGGCCTTCAATATTCATTATGATAAAAAAGCAAGTTTTTAAAAAGATTGGAACTGTACAATAGCAGGGATTTCAAAGTACACAGACATTATTGGCTATTCATTGTATCCTTTAAAATGACAGATAATTTTTAGTTCTCTTTCTATCTCTCTCTCTCTCTTCCTTTTACCATTAAATAAAATCCATACTATTAACTTAGGCATATGGTCTCATTTGGAGCTACTTATGCTACTTTTTTTTGAAGTAGCATAAATCAGAGGAGTATAAACTCCATCAGTTTTGTGCTGYAAGAGCTCACTTTTCTTCAGCGATCATAAATTCTGAACAATTACTTCATTTGTTCCGTGTTTCTGGTTGTTGCCAAGCATCAGTATAGAGACTTGCACTTTATTCATCAATAACAAGAAAACAAATAAATCACTCACAAACAGAACACAAAACCTGACCTGTCCTTACTGACAGGGTTGAAAACTGCTCCTCTCTGTTGATAASTCTGATCCAAACTCTTGAGTTTCAACATAACCAGTTAGGATGTAAGAGGCCACTCCTATTAGCATTAATAAAGATTGGGGTTTTTTTAAAGAGATACTTAGCAGAATGCAACATGTATGATCCCAGAGCTTTTCCTTAAACAAATAATTAAAAGAAAGGGTAGGGCACAAATATCTCCAATCAAAATTTATATTCTGGGATAATAAATCCCATCATATCAATTTAGCATGTATGAATTTAGCATCATAAGAGCATTTAGCATCCCATGGGCAAAGAATGGTGAACTGTAAATGTTATTGACAACTGGCCAGGGTTGTTGGTACCAAACTCACAAACAGGACGGCTAGCTGAGGAACGTGCCTTGAGCTGTTTGATTCTTCCAGCATCACTCTCATTGCATGGTTATGGCATATGGGAAGATGCCACCAGCTCACATCCCAGCCAGCAGACACAGAAACTTATGTTACAGCATTTTATAAGTTTTTGACGCAATCACACAAAGCAAAAGCACATTGACAGTAGTTCTATCCAACCACTATAAGGCACAGGTACCTTGGTTAAACAATGCTTGCTATTTCAAAATCACAATACCTGCTGTAAGCCTTAAGAGCACAATGCACAGAGCTCCATTATTAAGCTTCAACCTTCTTAAATATCTTGCTAGATAAACTTTTCTGTAGCTTAGAGAGTTATTCCAGACAAGCATTAATGACACAAGACATTGTTCTAATTTGTCCTTGCTTTTCTACAGTTTAAATAATTTTTCTGCTGACCAATCTCATGGCTGCTGCTTAGCTCTAATCACAGTTCTGCTGTCTCTGAGGCCTGCCTTTTGCAGCTTTCCCAAAACCCTCTGATTTTGTAGATTCCCCCATTTATAAGCCTACACTGGCTGGAACTTCTCCATGAAGAGTGGGTGTCTGCTGTTTAAAAAGAGACAAACTGGGAAGGTTCTGTTCTGCCCTTGATGTGTGCACAGACTTTAACTTCAATTAGCGTCATTAATCATGAGGAGAAGCAGCTCCCAGGCCTACCCTGATGAGCTGTGGGTGTCCCACCCTGCTCTGAGGGCAGGCCCACCCTGGCACTGACAGTGACGCACCGCTGGGCCCTGAGCCCCGTCAGGTGCCACATGCTTGGCTGAGAGACAGCTGACAGCCACGACAGCACATCAATTATTGCCATCCACACACCCCCTGGAACACACAGGGGCTCGTCCCAGCTTCCTTGTCATTTCACTGCTGGAACTCATTAAGTGCTCTGTGTTTAAAGGCCTTCCTTTCCTCGGGAAAATGCAATTAATCTAATTGCGGCTGATGCAAAGGTTTGGGCCTGCAAGGGCTCTGTGGTTGAGGCTACACCACCCCAACCAGCAGTTTGGAAGACAGCCCTCAGAAAGCTGCTTTTGCAATTCACCCTTTGCTGAATCCAAATGGAAATTTAAAGATACACCTTTGTTACAGACGTCTTTTATGGAAAATCTTTTCTTTAGGATTTTTCCTCCTGAGAAGCTGAGAGGCCTCAGGAACAAAATGTAAACATTGATTATCTGCTGCTGTGGAATGCAACAGGTGCATCTGTGATTGGCCCATGTTGGATGTTTGTAATTAATGGCCAATCACAGTCAGCTAGGTTAGATTCTCTGTGTGAGACAGAAACCTTTGTTATCATTCTTTGCTATTCTATTCTTAGCTAGCCTTCTGATGAAATCCTTTCTTCTATTCTTTTAGTATAGTTCTAATATAAAATATATATCATAAAATAATAAATCAAGCCTTCTGAACCATGGAGTCAGATCCTTGTCTCTTCCCTCAACCTGAGACCCCTGTGAACACCGTCACACACCTTGACTTTCAAACCCTTCTATAAATAAATGTGAGAAGCAGATATTTAAAAATCATTTTGTTTTCTTGGGTGAGGCTGAGTTCTAAACCTGTGTGAGAACTCCAGCTGTGGCTGGGCWGGAATTTGGAGCCCAGCTGAAGCAGAATGTGTTGGTAGCTTGTTCACAAACACRGCTGGACTGCTGGGATRCATTCCTTGAGCTTTATTGTGGCAATGTCAGCCTCATKGCATGGTTGAGACAATTGAAAGATGGCAAAGCTTATGTACAGCAGATGAAAATTTCTGTGTTACAGAGCATTTTAAAAACTTTCTAGCCAATAGCATATTGCTAAAGCTTAAAAACAATTGTTCTAACCAATCAGTAAAAGTACATGTACACCTGCTTCACACATCTCTTGCTTGCATGCCTTCTATTAATACAATACGCTTCATTATTTAACTTAAAAATCTTTTACTCTTGCTAAACATATTTTTCTGCAGTTTTGAGGTCTATCTTAGCCAAACCTGAAACTCAAGCTATAGTTTCCTGTCCTTGCTTGCTGTACTATTGTAACCTTTCTACTTTCAGAGTTTGCAGCTGGTTCTAATTTCTCTGCTCTTTCTTTTTCTCAGGCCTGCTTTCCCAGCTTTCTGAAAGTCTTCTTACCTTTACTATTCCCCACAATTCCCCCACTAGGTACAACTACAAAGAAACTCATAACTTTGTAGCTTATKAACTACCTTGTGTTACTCTACTAAAATATGTTTGTTTGAGGCTCCTTCTTCTTACCTTTACTATTTCCCACACAGAACACCAACCGCATCTCAACTGACTGGGGCAGCCAGGTGGTAAATGGAATCCAAAGCTCCATTTTTGCTCCCCTGGTGACAGTTTAAAAATATGCAAACCCTACTCCCATACTCTTTTTTTTTTTTTTTCTCACAAAAGAAATTGGGTGCTTTAAGACTTTTACCCTGAGTGTCTGATTATTACTTGCCTTTCTGGAATACAATTYCTATCATTATTCAAGGATCCAATCTAGAATTAGAAAGAAAATGATACCACAAGTCAATTCCTTTTGTTCACTGATGTGATTTCTCAGACATTAAATCCCAGCAAGCATGGAAACTGGAAGTGGCATAAAGACCAAAAAACCCAACATATTAGAATGCATTAAAAATACAAACAGAACACTTTCCTAACTCCTATAGTTATTATAGATTGGAAAAGTGAACCTTAGAGAATCACCTRATAAAAAGTATTTACAAATTGCCTGTTTTGTAATAGGACAATCTACTTAAATTTTCTTTTTTTTTGTCTTCCCCAATGGTTTTGATGATTCTTGAGCCTCTCATTTCATCATTAGCATTATTTGTCACAATAAAACATACATATTGTAGCATTAATTCCAGAATTAAACATCATAAAACCTTCAATACTCCTAGTTTTSTTTCTGCAGCTAAAAACCTGGTGAAAGCCATATGGAAAAAAKGATTCGTTGTAACTTAGAGTGAAAAAAGTTGGGTTTTTTTTCTGGTGCAATCTAAACTTACTTTTTCTAGCTTATACAGTGAGAATAATTTTTATTAAATTTAGCCAAATTAAATTTAGTCATTTTTAGAAAGTTTTAAAGTTTGGAGATTTGTACTTTAAAACTTGTATTGACTSCTTTTAATTCCATGTATTTAAGCAGCCTGTGTTAAACAGTATGAAAATGTACCTTCCATGTTAGAAAAAAATGCTTTTTTTTGTATGGTACTTATATTTTGCTTTCCTACACACTGATTAAAATATTTGGATTAAAAGGAAACATTCATGAACTCATGTGGTAAATAAATATAATTTAAAATCCTTTCAAAAGGCAATTAATGATACTTATTGATATTGATAGTATATAGATACTTGATTTAAAAATTCTGATACCTCTTTGCACTTTTGAAATTGATATAGTTTAGAGTTACACTTACTATAGAAAAACATATTATGCAAAGAAATCACTGGGCACAAGGGGCATTGTCACGTGCTGCCTCCATTGTGTGTGAAGTCCCCTTGGCCTTCTAATTGTGGGTGGAATCACCTCCAAAGGCCATCCACCCCCTCCAGAGCCTCCAAAGGCTTTTTTCCTTTGCAATAATCACAATTATTGCAAAGGAAATTACTCCAGGGAGCATACGGCCCTGGAGCAGCTTCTCTGTGCATGTTGGCCCTAAGTGAAATTGAAAATCCATGTGATTGAGGCTCTTTAAGGGCTTTAAACTAGGATTAAGTTGCCTAGTAAAAAGTGGGTGCTTCAGAAATGTGTAAATTCTACTAATATTGTAGAAGCAGAATTTAAAAAAAAAATCTTTACTATCTCCATAGAACTTTTCTGGTTTTCTCYTATGTGATCTTGTGACAATTTTGATGTTGGTGTTTTTTTTGTAAAATACTTGATTAAAATTCTACAAAACATGTATTAAACTTTCTTCATTATTTTAGAGTTGAGGATGACTAGAAACCTATTCAGTATGTTAAGTGCTTCAGAGCACCTCCCTTATATATTTTTGTTTGCCATCTSTAAAAAGTTTTTCTTTTGTCAGCCCTGAAAACTAAAGCATGAGATCTGTATCTCACAATGGGTTCTTTCTTTTTCAATCCTCATCAGTCCTGRTAATAAAAGAAAACTTGGAATTCACTTTTACTTACTTGGTGGGTAGGTTCACTTTATTTTTTTTTTTTTGTGTGTGTGTGTTTGTGTATATTTTTTTCTATATTATCCCTCAAACACTCTGATACTGCTTGCTGAATGGTTATGGGGTTCAGAGTTACACAAGTACAACAGACACAGAATGCTTTTGAATTACTGATGGAACTGCTTTATGAAGAAGTCCACAGAAAAAAGATCATTTCTTGATCTCTTTTGAAATACCCACTCTTTCTCAAGGTTTAATTTTTCTTTGTTTTTTTGTTGTTGTTAAATTTACATTCATAAGGAAGCCTGAAGTAAGCTCACTAATTTGAAATGGTGCTTTTACACAAGGGTTTTAGCAAGCTATATTTAATTTCCTTTTAATTTCATTGAACACATTGAAATAAGGTAAGACTGAAATGACCAAGGAACATCTACAGCTGTCCCTATTTYATGTGGAAATTCAATCTAATAGCAGTCCCTCCCTAAATAGTCACTCTGTCTTGAACACAAGCTCTTCATCCATTTGACATAAAGTTTTAGGGTACCTGAAACATGTAACTTTGTATTAATTACTATCTCACAAATATTTTTAGATAAGTGAGATTTCCATCTGAAAAAGCCACACTGAAATGATACTTGCAGCTCTGATTTTTAAGGTCTTTTTGTCTTAGCAAAGTGCATTATTAGGGAATGAAGATAAGACAGTAATCAAAAWTTGTGATCTTAAGCAGCACAGGGATTCTTAAAAGACTGAAATCTCAGCAAAACCAGCAGGAAAACTTATGCTTCAAATAGTTATGAAATTCAAGAGGTATCCTGGATCCCTCCAAAATGCATATGATGGGATATATTGCCATCACTTCTGCCCACAGACTCTGCCTGCTCCCCTGTTGCAGATCTCCCACCCTTTCCACATGGTTCCTCTGAGAACTCCAGCTGGCTTTCACCAGCTCCCAACAGGGAAAATTGTGTTTACTTGCTTTATCTCACCAAACAGAGGCAGGGAGCTGAGGCTCAGTAAAGCTGGCTATGCAAAGAACCCCTTGAATTCAGACAGAAAAGGTGAGCAATGATTTTGAAAAGCAGAMGTGGAGGAACAAACAGCTGACTTCTTTCTGATTGGCGTTTTTAAGGGTCAGGCAGATACTGCATACAGCACAAAAGGCAGATCTAGAACAAGCTCATCTTATTTCCATGAAAAAAATAAAAGCACTCAATAGTTTAAATAAAGCAAATGGTTTCAGAYAAGATCCTGATGGATGGTGGGTAAGAGGAGATGACCATCCTGCCATGATGCCTGCACACTAATCTCACTAATTAGTGACTAATTCCCACTAGCTCCCGCAAGTGGAAACACTGTGAAACACATAAAAAATATGTAAACACAGAGAAAACCTTCTCAAAGTAAGTCTATGTGGCATTAGATCTTTCTACTAACAGATAACTGTGCTAGTTTTGTGTCAAAGTTTTCATACCAACAGCTGCTTTATTCTACAATTGTCACAGTCATATTTTCTGAAAAATCCCTTCCCCAGGATTTCTTCTCCTGGGAAGCTGAGAAGCCTCAGGGAAAAAAATGAAAACAATAAATATCTGATTTGCTTCTCCTGTGTTTTGCTGCTTTGGAATGTGGTCTGGAGATTGTTTACCAACAGGTGCATGTTTGATTGGTTTCCTGTGAATTGTTTTTACTTAATGACCAATCACCATCAGCTGTGTTGGACTCTGAGGAGTGATGAGTTTTTCATTACCATTCTTGTTAAACCTTCTCTCTGTATCTTTTTGCTATTTTTCAGTATACTTTTTGTATAGCAGTCTTTTAATATAATATAATATAATATAATATCATAAAATAATAAATCAGCCTTCTGAGAACATGGAGTCAGATTCCTCATCTCCCACTTTGTCCTGGAGACCTCACAAACTCAACATACCATCTAATCACATACCTAAATTGTGAAAATGCATCTTTCAAATCTTGAGTTTGTGCTGGYGGATGGCCCAGCTGAGAGATGGTACATTAGGAGTTTTTTGTAGAACAGATTTTTAAGGTTTTGTTTCTTTTTTTAACGGATTTAATATGTCAATTATTACACAGGAAAATTTTGTAAGAGTCCATGTGTGAAATGATTAGAGCATTTACCACTAATTAGTCTAATGGCACCTATGTTAAATATTTATAATCACTAAGAAGGCTGAAATATCAACAGCAATATGATTGAGATTCATGGAATTCAGAGTCTAGAAAYTGAGAACATTTTCTATCAAAATTATGTACTCTAGGGACATAGATAAAAAAATAAAGAATTAAGCAGGGAAAGGAAATAAAAAATGATGATTAGGAAGACAGAGTAATTTCACTTTGTAATCTGGTATTACCTATAAGAAGGTGAACCTAGCAAGCAATTTTTAAGAGTAGCTAAAAGCTTAGGCACCTTGTAAAGAAGAAAAAAAAGCAAGTAAAAGGGTCACAAGTGATAGTCSTTTACTATCAAGAAAACTGACCTTTGTTTGAGAAACCCTTACACAAATGCTTAGATTCCAATGTGATTTCAAAGGTGATGAGGAAAAAAAGGGCACAGGTCAACTTAAAAATTCTGAAAATTGGTGTCATCATAGCTATTACTTATCAATTTAATTTAATACCAAACACATTCAAGATCATTTAAGATTAACCACCTGCTGTTGGTTTTCAAAACCACATTTTGAATATTCAATTCCATCTTCATCCATTGAAGACAGTTTCAAAAGTTAACTGTCCTAAGGACAAAAGTCTTTGCTGACGCATTTTGATAGGTTAACGATAGAAAGAAAAATATACACACAGTAATTACACATTTATGAATGTAAACAAATCCCAGTGGCACCCCAGTACCTGGGAGGGGATAACACAGACTCCTCACAAGCTGAGTTCCAGTTTGTCCCCATTGCCTGCCACTGAGTACCACTAAAAGGAGCCTGGCTCCACACCCTTRCCAGGCACATCAAAATTAGCTTTTTAAGCAGCTTCAGATTGAAACCAAAAGAGGAAATACCCTGTATCATTTTCTATGACATGACATGCGCTGATGTCTACTGCCTTCAACAACTAACATCACAACCTTTCTATTTCTCGAGACGAGGGGCAAAGTCACAGAAAAAAAAAACCAAAAAAATTTTACTGGTGATGTTTCTTCAGCTTAAAAAAAGCTTTATTATAAAATGTAACTTATAATCATCACTTTTTTTTTTTTAATGTAAGTATTGCTATGTGCCTAATTCCACATTTGCACGTAGAAACTCAAGGCAAGTACTTGGAATGGCTGTTTTTCAATATCTGTGTTTCATGCAGCATTTTAATCTACTTAATCAATACTGACATATTGAAAAAATTGGCCACCTAACTTCTTTGTAAGAGTTATGCTCTTACAAAACAAAAATMTTTTGGTTTAGTTTTCCTGCAATGTTTCTCAGAAAAGCTTAGAATCCCTTCTAAAATTCGCCATGGTCAGTGGCATTGCAAATCAGCTCATTAATGCATTTTGCATTCTCAAGTATTACATTTGTTCAACAGATTTAAAAATATGGAACTCCACATGCTCATTATCTTCATCAGTTTGGTTAGGAGGCTGTCAACCTTGTCAATTATATTACCTCAGTGACTTCCCTTTTATTTTTCCTCCTGTGTTTTCTAAGCTTTCTGATCATGAGCTGCAAAAATTTTTTCTATAGCCTCACTTCGTCTTCAAATAGCCTTGTTTGAAAGAATCTCCCCTTTAATTTTTCATCAGACTTTGTAGCGCACAGGTAGTATATCTTTATTATTTCTGTGTTGCTTTCCATCTTTTATGGATTCAATTTTCACTATGTATTATATTCTGCAGACCTATTGTCCTTTTCACCTCCTCAGTTCATCCTTCTATTCTGTCTTTTTTTACCTATAAGCCCCTTTCTCCCTTACTGTGACCTTTTCCAGTCTTTTGAAATCTCCTCKGTATGTGCCTGTCCTTCAAGTCACACTGTTACCCTTCAAGTAATTTTGCTGACTGCAGCCTGGACCTCTGTTTGAAGACTTTATTCTGAACTACTTTTCAGACATATTTTAATTGAAGACAACCCAGAAAAAAAAAAAAAAAAATCAAGTATCTTTTAATCTGAGAACCTACCAAACCAGGGAAACGATCCCATGCCGTTCAGGGCTCTGATTACTGCCAAAGAAGTGTGGCTTTCTCTGAAGAGTTTCAATAGTCAGAAGGCAAAAGTGCTGAACTTCACTGGAAAGAAGACTGGAGAGCGAAAAAAAATGAGGATATTCAAGTGACTTACTTAAAATATAACTATTTAATCAATGTCCCACTTCATATTTTCACATGATCCTAGCTGAAGATTTTCAATCAGTTCTGCAAAACCTGTGTGCAGCCTCACTGATGAAGAGATGGAATAATGTGTTTAGTGCTTCAGCTCTGCTAGCTGCCACATGCAGATTAAGCAAGTTTGATCTTTAAGCTTTGATTCTGTCASAGAACTTTACAGGTAGTTAAGCAATAAGTGTGACTGCATTTTATGGGATTTAATGCCATTTTCTGGGACACTATGCTGACCTCGTGTTCACCAAATGCTCACAAATGAGCAAATCCTTCTTAAAGGCTGCAGCCATATTCTGTCACTTCTAATTTTCATTTCATGCTCATCACTGCAAGTTGAGCTGTGAAAACTTACAGATCAAATACTGAAAAAGGAACGTGCTGTGTCCCCAGGAGCAGCCTGGCATGTCCTATTTCCTCTTGGTATTCTCCCACTTGCTGAAAAATATCATATTTTCCACGTGCAAAATTTTGTACATGCCTTAATACCTCAGGTGTTTGGCTTTGAATTTGCTCCTTCCTCATCCTCTTATGTTACAAGCCTGATCTAGCATCAAATGAATAAAGCATTGGAATCAAGAAATAGAAAATAGACTGGAAATTTTACATGGTACACAAAATTGGTCTAATACAAATCTAAACAGAAAACACATTTAATAATAACTGTTCCATTGCTATAGCTGATGATGTTATAATAAAAGATACAACTCACAAATGTTCATTTGCCCAGTACACCAACAGTACATAAGGTAAAGTCATTTGAATCAGTAAAGAAACTCAACTTCAATTTCCTTCCTTAGTTTTCAGCTTTTGGACTTGCCCTTTTGCTAATTTTTGTCACATCCTTTTCCACACCTTTTCAATTTGGGAATTGTTTCCTTTTAACTAAGAGCTATGTGCATACATCTGTGACTTTTGCACATTTTTAGCCACTCTTACCCAGAACTTGTAGGAAGCTCCAGTCTGGTGACGCAGGAGCTGGCAATAGTTGGAACTGGACTTTTGGAATTTATAAAAAGYTGTTCCATTTTATGGAGTAGGGGCAGGAACTTCTCTGATACAATAAAAGCAATGCCAAATAAACACCTGATTATGTCCTTATGGATTCAATTTTAGGGTATGACYAAAAGGAATGATAAATTACAAATGAATAGCCACCATATTCTTAACTTACAGTTATTTTAACATATTTGTTTGAAGCATTAATTGTCAAAAACAATGACATGGCATAACTGGCTCTAATAGTTTAATGCTAAGATAGGGAGAGGCTTCATAATAATGATGCTGACTTCTAAAAAGCTCTSTCAGTTCCCTTTATTACTGAGGATGAAATTTCAGCTCACAAGGAACATTTTTTTCAACACCCATGCAGTGATAATCCAGGTAAAAAGAGACCTATTCAACTCCATCCATTAAGCTGAAAAGAGTGTTGAAGAATTCTATTGCAATTTACTCCTTTTTTGTGAACTAGGAAAAAAGGAACCTTGCACTAAAGCTTATTTTAAGGCGTTATATGGAATTTTTTTTTGGTTTTCTTTGAAGGTTTTACATCTCGTCCTCTATTTCATTGCAGAACATATTTTCCTAATGCAAGTGGATTGTTTCACCCTTTTGAGAGCTAAAACTGCACAATATTGTTAGAATGATTTTCTAAACTATTCAGTTAGGAAAAAAAAAAGACTCAAAATTAATATAAGCTATATGTGTATTGAAATAACATTAAGGAAAACTTAACCTGGCATTCTCAGGAGCTGAATTATATCTAAAATAGTTTGATAGCAGTTTCATACCTCATCCATGGAAACACTGGTATTTCTCTTTGCCAAACAAGAGGTACAGAAACAGAAAGGCTCATGAAATCTTTGGGTAACTAAATCAAGGCAGATGAAGTCCAAAGGCTGGAGCTGGTCCCTGAAATCTCTRCTCAACCATTCACCTGCATCTTCCTTAGATCCAAGTGGATCTAGACCTGAGAGATTTATTTAGGAAGCCCAGTGTTCTATTCTGTAGCAAACAGTCTAGCAGACTAAGGAGAAAAAAACTCCCTAAAATTAATAGCAAAATTCTTCATGYTTGGATTTAAATTACTATCTTTTGTAGAGGAAGATAGAACCAGAAAAACAAAAGTGATTTTCAACTCTTCAAGAAGTATTTCAGTATCTCACCATGGAAATAATGAAAAGGGGGAAAAAAAAGCATAAAAAAAGTTTTTTTAAAATAAGTGAAATRAAGAAATCAATGTAAACACTTTAACAACCAACATAAAGAATTGTAGCTATTATTAAGAAAGTCAGAAAATATAATTGAACTCTAGCCTATCCCTTAATACAAATCTCACTGTTTTGTAACACAGGCCTGATGTTTCTATTCCAGTAAAAAATGTTTTTCATTATTTTAAAACGCAACTGACAAAATTTTTCACTGTATGCAAAAAYGAAACATTTCCTTTTAAAGAACTCAGATAAAAATGGGAAATGATAGATGCTGAATTTTCTTGTAAGATTCACCTAAAATTTTTATGTTTTTGAGTTGCCTCATTAGTTACTACTGTACTTATGAGAATTGTTGGTCATTAGCCATTTATTATCATTTTTAAAGACATGAAGAAATGAAACTTTAATTGAAGTCTAAGCCTTAAATATTGGTGAATTATTTAATTTTCTTTAACTAAGAATGTAAACTAAGCAACTTCTCTAGAAGATTACTACTTTTCTATCCTTTTTTTCTTATAGTCTACCCTTATTTSTAGCACTTTCAATATCTCYYAATATTAATTAGRAARAATACTGTTAATTTTCTTGGTTTCTCATAAAAACTGTGCTTATTTCTAGCACTTTCAATATCTCCCAATATTAATTAGGAAAAWTACTGTTAATTTGCTTGGTTTCTAATAAAAAATTTGCCCCTGTGCTCCAGTGCATGGTGCTTCACTGCCTACAAAAATTCTAATAAATGAAATAGGATTTCTTGAAGGCAGTAARACTTGTTCTTTCATATACAACACTGTATTGTCTCAACATCTTGGACCAGAATTGATATATATTTCTGTTTATGATTGGGAAGGGGAATTGTGTGCTTATGCCAATACATATAAATGATAAAAGCTTCAATGTGCCTTTCTCTCCAGATGAAACATCCATACACCTGCAGGAAACATTTAATTCAGCTAGTAAAATCCTGAAACAGCTTTAAACTACTTTATAACTTTGTCAAATGACATTTTTCATACTCTATTTTACTTATTCTGAGTTATTTATGTTAAATTATATCAAGAGGAGATTTAGAATGAATGACAATAAGGTTTCCATGGAATAATCAGACATCTGTTGTTGTTTTTCACTCAAAGGCAGACTTCTGAACTCAGATTTTTAAAAATCCTACTTCCATCTTTTAAAAATCCATCTTTCCACAGTGGAGAAACAACACAGAAATTATATTCTGTAAGGCTTATTTTACCCCATAAACCCAAAGATTGAGTTGTGAATATATTATTTGGAGGTTACAGTTCAAAGATTTCAAACATAATTTAAAGGATTTTTCATCTACCTCTGTGGATTGTGATTGAAAATGTGTGYTGGAGAAAGGCTGGCCATAGCTGTTAAAGCAGAGGACAGTCAATTTAGGCATCATTATTCTTTTTATTTATTTTTTTTTTCTGCTTGTCATTACAGTCCTTCAATCTTGAGTWTATTTTCAGTGAATTTACTTCCCCACCAGTTACAACTGAGTACATCATCACCCAATCTCAGCAAAGTATRAAATATCTTGAGGTAAACTATATTTGTTTGCTTTTAGCTTGTTTTCCCAAGGAAAATGTAGATCTCCTCTGGGTCATTTTCTCAGTACACCAAGTATATATACTGCAGGCACTTGCATGCATAATTGATAAGGTGGGAGAGAAAGAGGAACAGAATCTTAAGAGTGTTCATGTAATCTAATCACATTTTTGTGGGAAGTTTCATAAAAATATATAAATAAGCTGTCTCCAGTCCTTGTGTCATTCCCCTTTCACTTCCCACTGACACAGACTGGAAACACAATGTTTCTCTGGATGTGAAAAATACTTCTTCTGYATTCAAAAACACACGCCGACATACATTAAAAATTTACCCAGTTTTCACAGTAGGATATACTTTTAATGYAATGCAAATTTTGCTTGTTAAAGGTCATTTTCTTTCCCAGAAGGTTCACGAGCTCAGCCCTAGACTGACCCCTCGTCCTCTCTGGGAATTGGCTCTGCAGAACTGACTAACTGTGAAATCCATACCAAATCAAGCACGGATAATGTTTTCAAAAAGGCAGGCAAATACAGTGTTCTTCTTACACACACGAGGACCTACATTTCATGCCTGAAAACAGGTATCAGAATTGATAAATTTMTTTATTTMTTTATTWATTAATCAAAGACCACACCTAGTAAACATTGAGCTACAACTACTACTTGCTAAGCATCAATGGTGTGAGGAAAAAAAGGCCTTTTTTATTTACTTTTTTTTTATGGGGGTCATTATGGATCATATGCTGGCACGTGCTGAATTACCACTCACTCCCTCTCTCCACTAAGAAAATGTAAGTAATTTTTTTTTTTTCTAGGAAAACTTTAGACTTTGAAAATTAAAACTAGAGGGCAATTTTGCACACAGCCATTTTCAGAACGTAGCTATGAAAGAAACATTCAAGAAAAAAGAAAATCAGAAAACTTCAGAACTTGGCTGATATGGAAACACAGACAAAGAAACTCTTTGATATCTGGTACTATGAGGATATAAAATTAACTGCTTCAGCATGAGGCACTCAGAAAATACTGCGTTCATGGACTGCATAATTTAAAAGATTGTGCAGTTAAAGATCTGTATAACTCTTCATAACATTCTAACTGGAGTCTCCATAAAGCCTATAAACTAGATGGCAGCATAAAATTATTAGACCTGCATTTACAGCTTTGCTTATTATAGCACTGTTATTTTCACACCATTATTAATAGAACCRAGGCTAAGTAAGCATTGCTCCTAAGCATTTGCATGACTTTCTGCATCACTGCTAGTCAATACAAGCTTTTGGAGAAGAGTAAGCAAGACAAAGATCTTTCTTGAGGAAAAAAAAAAAATATTGTGGGTTTGTGGGGTTGTGTGGTTGTTTTATAAGGAAAAAGAACCCCTGTTGATGCAGWAAATGATGCATAGGAACAGGATGGCAGAAAACTTGCATTTGCCATTATTTCTTGATAACACTCAAMAGCTGAAGTGGAGGARGGAAAACAAAAGTAAACATRAGAAAAAAACCCCAAATATCTGAAAGCATGCTTGCTTTTACCCAGGGAAAACCACCCAACTTTGTCTGGATCTCAAACGTAATGGTAAAGACAGTTTCATCATGACAGCATCTCACGTGCTYAACAATACTTTCCAATACTTATATCTAACATTATCTTAGCAAAACAGATAGAGGAAGAAGGAAAGAAAATTCTCATTAACTGTGAARAGAAAACCTCCCAAACAACAGTTGCAAAATGTACTCTTAGATCTTTTTTTTTTCTTTTTTGATACTTATACCTCCCTTCCTCATGCTTCACAGGCAGGTGTTTATTTTACCTGGATTAAAACTGTCAGATCCCACAAGCTGAGTTCAWTCTGCTCAACCTTCCTTGTTTTCATGTGTGTGTGAAATCTTAACTCATCTATGTTGTCTGAACAGCACCATCATTATATTCAGACAGAGTAATACCTCAGATGTAATAATTATTAATAAATTCTCCTTCATTTTTTCCAGATGGACTGACAAAAGCTTTTCATGCAAACTCTACTCRCCTATTAGCCAGGAATTTATTTTACATTTTAAAAAGGATATTTTTATTTTTCTGATAATTTTGGAGGTGGCCAAAGGATTAAAAGACTGATTCTATGGTTTTTCATCTTCTGAATGTTTATGTAGGAGTAATATATGATTTTGAAGATAGGTTATCTGACAAGAGGTGCATTTAATGGCCTTTCTCTCTTGCAGACTTTTGCAATTGTGGTTTAGACTAACAATGATAATAAATTCTATTAAAACCCAACTTCAATTTATTCTTTCATAGACTTAAAAAGCTAATTCAGGACTTCCAAACAATAATCCTCACATGTTCATACAAGCACAATTACATGTGCTAATAATAATTTAAAATTTTTTCCTCATAATTAACTGAAAAAATCCTCACAAAGAATTGCTACAAAATAAAACAATAAAATAACAATGAAATATAAAAAATATTTGATTAAAAATCAACTCTTCTGTGTTCTTACTTGCACCTCACATATACGCAAACTATTAATTTTTTTTTTTTTTAATTAAAAAATGCATCTAAAATAATGAGAGGGAAAATGAGTTTGTGTGGAATGAAAAAGACAGAAAGCAATGGAAATAAGTAAAATGTGTGTATTKGGGATGCTGCATATTCCTAATCCACATTGTGGATAAGGAATTATCCATTAATATATGTTGCAAAAAGCAAAAGACAATGACTAAGAAGCAATGGATAGCATAGATGAGAATGGAAGTCAAATCTTGTTCCTGACTTGAATTTAAAAAGACAAACAAAAAACCTTACTTTGAAGTAACAAAAATTATATAGATTGTAAGCCAGAACCAACACTGACATTGGTGCTGCTTATCTACATTTGACAGACAGCAGTGAGAGATCTTCAGTTACAGCTCTGTGCTTACACCAGGCTTCTTCAYAGGTTTTTACTCTCATAAAATATCAACCTTGAAAACTTAACTCTTCCAAAAGCGATTTTCCTTTCAGAGGCCACCTATCCAAGCTATTTGAATCAAATCCAGAAGGGAAAGAAGGGAAGTAATCCTTCTTTATTTATCTGAATCTGTTGAGAACTTACTGATGGCATATTTAGTTTWCAATTATACATTGAGGAATTAAATGCATAGAGCAATTTGTGGAAAAAGATATTCTGTGTGAAGAAAGCTCTTCTTGAGATCTGATTTTGTGGCTAAGGGTAAATAAGGAGGAGAACAAGAAAAAATGTGTTAAGAACATTGTCAGACATGTTCTGGACTAGATCTGCATCTACACGTGAATATTCTGGACAGTTTGAGTGTCTTTGGAAGTCTCCATACAAACACYTTTTAAATACTGAAAAAATATCTTGAAAACACAGAGTTAAATGCTTTTCTCCATTACAAAAAACCTGGACAGATTAGGTACTTTCTCTTAAATTTAGATTTTCTCAAACATCTCAGATTGGGCACTTCTACCTTTTTGGAAACCTTCAAGTCTGCCTTYCTTCAAGTCTGCCTTTGAAGAAAGTTCTGCAGAACTGAACGCAGGAGGAAAAACATGGAACCTTTTACTTATACAAAATCCCTCTGGTTTTGTTTGAGGTGTCAACCTTTCAATACAATGTTCTTATGATAAAGTAGTTTCATCAGCATGGACTGCTCAGGAATAATATTCTGTTATTCATTTATGTTTGCTTAAATAAAAATCAGGACATTAATTAAATCAAGCAGACTTTCTTGAAAGCAAAACAGTGACTTAAAATGCTGAAGGTGTGAGATTCACTCTTGCCTTTTGAGGTAGCATTTCAGATTTAAACTTGAAGAATTAAAAGGTGAGTACGTATTATTTTCTCAATTTTTTTCAGTTTAACAAGTCCCATTGTTCCATTCAGAAATTCTGTCACAGATGTCTGAAATTGCTAATTTATTTATAYATTTATCTTTATCTCCAACATGCAGGATARTAATTTAAATAAATTGACTCACTTCTGTATGACACAATTCAGCAGGAAAATGAATTTCTAAAGGAAAAGAAATTATTTTAAATACTGCAAATAATCCAAAAGGCTACTTATAAAAAAACAAACAAACAAACAAACAATGAACTTCTGAAGCAGACATTAGGATTCATCTCACCAAGACAGAATCTAAACTCTTAGCACATCATTCCTTATTTTATCTGGCTAATGTCAAAAAAASCAGTAATTATAGTAAAAATATACTTTGGGAGTGGTGGGGGGAAGGGAACAGTCCCATGTTGATAATCCTGCTTAGAACTGTTTCACAAATTAGTASAGTAACTTGCTTGACAAGCATGTAACAGTCTATTGTAAATTACTGGCACAAGTTCAAAGTAGATAGAGGAATAATGAAGAGCAAAAAAAACCTGAACAAACAAAAAGTAGCATCAACTGCCTTTAYTAATCCTCCCTTGTAGAAGCAATGGATATGTTGTGCAACCACAAGCAGTAAACAGCTGATCTGCTGGGGGATGGAAGAACAGCTGCAGAAAAGAACCCAAAGCAGGAAGCAGAAGGAATTTATGTACCTTTTAACCATTTAACCAAAACCAGTTTGGKTAAATGTCACAGACATCTTTTATGGAAAATCCTTTCCTTAGGATTTTTCCTYCTGAGAAGCTGAGAGGCCTCAGGAACAAAATGGAAACATTGATTATCTGCTGCTGTGGAATGCAACAGGTGCATCTGTGATTGGCTCATGTTGGATGTTTGTAATTAATGGCCAATCACAGTCAGCTGGCTCGGACAGAGAGCTGAGCCACAAACCTTTGTTATCATTCTTGCTATTCTGTTCTTAGCTAGCCTTCTGATGAAATCCTTTCTTCTATTCTTTTAGTATAGTTTTAATGTAATATATATGATAAAATAATAAATCAAGCCTTCTGAAACATGGAGTCAGATCCTCATCTCTTCCCTCACCCTGACACCCCTGTGAACATGGTCACAGCTAATTTCTTTTGGGGTAGGAAAGGTTAGGAAAAGAGCATGAAAAATTCAAAGAATTATAAAATTGTTTAGGTTGGAAAAGACCTCCAAGGCCATAGAGTCGATGACCCAACACTGCCAAACCCATGACTAAACCATGTCCCCAAGTGCCACATCTCCGTGTGATGCAGGTGAACGTGGCTCACTCCACGAGAGACTTAAAGCACTGCAGYCCGAGTGAAGGCAAGAATTTCTGGTAATTCTAGGTTTTTCCCTAAGTCTTAGCAAAATAAAGAAAATACAAAGCACATAACTTCGATCCTCCTTTCCTTCCTGATATYATTAAACAAGCTTCAATGACAACGYTTTCAGTCAGGATTATATATTATTCTCCTTCTTACACGCTGTATGGGAAAATTAAACACTGAATCTTACACAGACTTCTTGAYTTTCACATGATTGCTTAATACTTACTGAGGAAAAATGGCAGTACATAATTTTTAACAACAGAAAATCAGGTATACCTCATCCTCATTTTAATTACTTATTTAAAGACAGAATTCTTTCTCCAAACTAACTTGTAATGCATACTAGTTGAAACGAACATGTAYTTTACAAATGTGAACTTGCACACATACCAGAAACACTTTCCATTTTAATGCTTACTTAATAGTAGGGGCAGGAAAATTTCAGCCCTTTCACATACCTATATACAGTTCCAAAATATGTCAGGTTGATTTTTCTATTCATGCTTCTCTGTTGAATAGTGAGTCCACTGTGCGTGATATCAAAACCATTCTGGAAAAAGGATTTAAAAAGAAGAAAAAGAAGGCTTGCCTTTTGCCCTCTACTAAATTGAATTAGAAAGGGCCTTTTGTTGTTTTAGTTCAGAGGAAGGTTAGGTGTTCTGAAACAGAAAGAKTGGAAAGAGATACCTACAAAACACTATTTTATAATGCAGCATGTGCCATGAAGGAGAGATCTTTGAAACCCRCAAAGCAAAATTACACATCTTTTTTTTCATTACAGACTTAAAAAATTTCCAGGCAACCTTACTCACCAGGTATCTTTTACWAAACTGCAGAATTATACAAGAATTTATCATCTGTATTAAAAAGAACAAGTCAAGTAAGGTATTCTTCTAAATGATACTAGCATATTTTTCTTGTGTTTATCCACAGTTGAATTTTTTGCCAAGTTAGTTTCTGGAAGAGTAGGAAGAAGCATGTTGAATGTCAATGTGTTTAGACTGTAAAGCCCACAAAGCAATAGTTCTAGGATGAAATTTGATAAATATGCATTAGAACTGAAAGACAGATCTGAATTTTGCTTTGAGAAATTATTAGCCAAGCAGAAGATGACAATGAAAAATCTTGTCCTTTTATACTGAATTTTAATGATTCTATTTTGTTGCAAAACCAGGAGGGTACGTATTTAAAAAACACATTCACATAAATTTAAGGAACAGGTAGAGTAGGGAAAGGATGGGACTGGAATCAAAAGGCAAAGCTGRCAGGAACATGGAAAGGGAGTGGAAAGCAGAGGCAGGAGTAGGTCAAGAATGTCATCAGGCAAGAGATGATAAGAGATATTTGCTGCAGACAACAAATGYCTATTTCAGATTTTGGAATTTTGCAGGGTTTCCCGAGCCACACCATCCCTCTGTTACCCAGAAAGTGTTTTTTGATCTCAGTGGAAAAGCATATTTCTTGTTCCTGTGATATAAAGCAGCATAGACAAAGGAGAATTAAATACTGACACCATTTTATCTTACACACAGACTTGTGTGCTGATGTTAACTGTTGGGAACATAGTGCAGCCATGTGCTGCTTTAGAAACCTGGACTTTATCCCACAGAGTTGCCACTTAATACAGCATAAGTATAAGAGACTGAAGTGTAACCTGAAGTATGTACTGATCCATTTCTGCAGGGTGCCTACTTGTGACGGTGTTCACAGGCGGTGCTTGAGATGGGAAGAGAGAGATCTACTCATGTTTCAGAAGGTTCCTTGCATTTATTATTTTAGTCATATATTATATTAAAACTATTCTAAAAGAATAAAGAAAGGATTTCATCAGAAGCTAGATAAGAAGAGAATAGGAAGAATGATAAACAAAGGTTTGTGGCTCAAGCTCTCTGTCCTGAGCAGCTGGGCTGTGATTGAGCCATTAATTACAAACATCCAAATGACGCAATCACAGATCACCTGTTTCATTCCACAGAGCAGATAATCAATGTTTACATTTTTTCCTGAGGCCTCTCAGCTCTCAAGGAGGAAAAATCCTAAGAAAGGCGATTTTTCCATAAAAGATGTCTGCGGAACACTTACGCTGAGAGGCAGAGATTTGGTCAACTGACCGTTCAGAGCAGCAGTGAAAGAAAAGGAGAGAACAGTTCTTTGAGCAACACAAAATCACCTACTCCAGACAAGTCTGACCTGACCTGCTTTCCTAACAACATTATTCAATCTAATTCCAGCATTTTCCCTTCTCACCTCTAAAACAAAGCAACATTAACTTGTTAGGAATTCTTCATGAGAGCTGCCTCTTGTTGTTCCCTAGTGGCAAGATGTATTTCACTCCCCTTGAAAGGCCAGGCCAGGAGCAGAGATGCCATTCCTTCCCGACAGTGAGTGCCTAGTGTGGTGCCACCCAGCCCGCAGCTGGCCTCCATGGACAATGTGTCAGCCTCCCCACAGAAGTTCCTCCCTCCCAAAACACAACCCCCAGAGGGTGAGATGCCATCATCCATACAGAGCTGTGGCTCCTGAAGCTTTGAACCAGGCAATCCCCTTTTATGTTCAGTGGGTGGTGACAAGAATATTGTGAATATCTGCACATGCACTAACACAGGGCACCCTGTGCAGGGCTCTGAGAGGGGAAGGAGACTGATCAGTCTAATAAAGAAGGAAAGTGTCGCAGACAACTTTTATTGGAAAATTTCCTTTCCTTAGATTTTCCTCCTGAGAGCGGAGGCTCAGACAAAATGGAACAATTGATTATCTGCTGCTTGTGGAATTGCAACAGGTGATCTGTGATTTGGCCATGTTGGATTGTTTTTAATTTAATGCCAATCACACAGCTCAGCTTCCAAGAGTAGCGAGCCACAAACCACTTTTTTCATTCTTGCCCTATTCTATTCTTAGCCTAGCCCCTTCTTGATGAAATCCCTTTCTTCTTTCTTTTAGCTATAGTTTAACATTAAATATATTGATTAAAATAATAAATCAAGCCTGCTGAAACATGGAGTCAGGTCCTCATCTCTTCCCTCAGCTGAACCCTGTGAACACGCGACTTCACAGAATAGTCAATTAAGCCTTGCACATGGAAAAATCTTCATTAAGTATTTTCTTACATTTAAATTAGTTCTTTGCTTATTAATAATATTCCTATATTATTTTCCTCTGAATATGTATCTCTCTATATTACATGTGTACATACAAATTATTCTACTTAATAAAAAGACTCTGGTATTAGATAGAAAATAATCTTTTCTGCTCTAGTACCAACTCACAAGCAGCAAGTGAAAAAACCTGGGGAAGCAATGGAAACTAGCAGAAAATTGGATTGCAATTGTGTTGGGCTAAAGGATCCATAGAAAMAGAGAAGAAAAAAAGGCTGCAGCATTACAGAATGAAACTACTGCCAAAATTAATGTCCAGCAAAAAGACCATAGCATGACATACATCAAAACTCACAGTTTTCAAWAGCACACTGGTCTTTAGGATCCCTGAAACTAATTGACAGATAACTTGATATTCTCGAAGGGAGATGTCTTTAAAATCACAGGCAAGATCACTTAATGGAAAGCTRAATCTCAGTGGATGAAACAGACTGAAAATTGAATCTGTATGAATTACTGAGCGAAGTGTTCCAACAATGGGCATAAACAGATATGTGACAAAATTCTGAGASTGGTAATGTTACCCTGGACATTTAGCTGAAAGCTGTGAAATAAATGAAAAAAACATTCTCAAGAAAATATTATGTGCAGCAGAAGGACTGTGGATTTTTAGCAGAACCAATTGTGTACTGAGTTGGTAAAATATGTATCAACATTAGAAGAWAAATGCACAACACTTTTATATGCCTAGAGTTGAAAAATCAGAGAAAAAGCATTAAGCAAGCCTGAAGTCATCTGTTATACTCCTTTCTTTTCACATTTACATGAAATCCTTATAACTTTGGTGGCAAGAGATTGAATATGTATACTGTTTCCCTTGATAGATGAATCCATTATCCTCAGTTTAAAACCAGCTGCCAGTGGAAATATCTGCATTAGTGGAGTCTCCTATAAAAACATTTTTGAAGTAAGGAAAACTTCTTACAGCTGACCAGATGTTATCTCTAATGAACCAAAATATTTCCTAAACTTCTGTAGAAAGCAAACATTCTCATTATGGGAATTCTAGTGAGTTASTTCCATGAACCTAATGAATCATTAGTCTTTTTACTTATTTTTCAAGCTCAAACTTAGTTTCAATRGAAAATGCTGCTTGTCCTTTTGAATGTTTCATGTTAGGCAACACCATCTTTGTTAATTTGTGAAAGAAAACATTTTACTTCATAAATATATGAAAAGCAGCTGTGTAATTCAGACCAATAGAAAATTTCTAAATACTATGAAGTTTAGTGAGATTCAGTTCTGTCTGAAATTTTTAATTCATTTCTCAAAACTACTGTAAGGTTTAGCAGTTCTCTTTCACAGTCACTATCTGCCCCAGTTCCTTCCTCTCCCTCCCCAAATTTAGAATTTTCATGTATTTTGCTCAGTCTACAAGCCAAGCACACAAGGTGCTGTGTACTTCATTCAAGAGAAATGTTCAGCTGTGGGAGCGCAGAAACCACAGAAACAGAATAGTTATTTCTTTTGGGGAAACAAATACCTAGCAGTTACTCGCTGCGCTGAGTTGAGGGAAGAAGCAGACATGTAAGGAGATGTCTGCTTTCTGCTTACAGGCTCGAGGCTGCCAAAGAAATATGATCAGGACCTTGGTGTTAGTTCCAGCTACGGTTCCAACTCCCTACAGCAAAGTTCGAAGCATTCTAACAGAGCAGTGACAAGTAACTGTTTTTTAAAAAAGAATATCAGTCTGCTTTTTTTTTTTTTTTTTACTTTTCAAGACAAGATAACAAATCTAATCCTCACAGCAGCATCATGATATTCTTCCCTTCCTCCCTCTGCCCTGACACAGAGAGTGGTGACATTGGCAATTACAAGTGCCAGCACCCAGGTGGTACACGGGGCTTTTGGTACCAGGCCACTTCTTCATCTTGTGGACAATAATGTTAATCAGGAAGCAATCCAGGCTTCCACCAGAGAAAAATCATGACCTGCCCTATTTGAATTAGTGCTGGATAACTCCCAGATGAGTTAATAAATACAGCTGAAGCCTAATTAAATCCTATCCCATGCATCTTGATTGTGTTGCTGTGTGTCTAGGACAATGAATGAGCRCAGGTCTTTTAGGGATAGTTCTTTAAAATTAAAAAAAAAAACTTAAAAAATTAAAAACCTTCTTTTAGATTAGCTATCAGTCAGAGCACAAAGGCTTCAGCTGTAGTTGTTGTGATTTGTTGGTCCAAAATGAGCCTCTCCATGGAGATGTACTCATAAGAGCAGGCTGTGTCAAAAGTTCCTTTTAGGCTGCCACTAAAAGAAAGAAACTTCAGAAGAAGAAGCTTTTATTTTTTTCCATCCAACTGAGGAAGTTAGAGAAAAAATGCTGAAGCTCAAGGCTGCTAGAAACGTTTATGAAAATGCCCAAGACTTGTTAAAGGAGAGATCATCTGCTATCATCTTTACAAACTGTAAAGGAATTCAGCTTTATTTAAGAAGGGTCCTCCTAAGAGTCTCTCAGGCTACTTAGTTAACAGTGAGACAAAAGAAGGTTTAGGGTGCAGAAGCAAAATCAGCAAAAAATAACAGACTTTGAAGGAAGAGACAAAGCTAACCACAGATACAATAAATTTTTGCAYTTCACCAGTGCTCACCTCAGCTGATCTGTCCTAGAAAAAGTCTCATGCTTGTGTCCCTCCTTCCCACTCAGATTACAGCTGAACATGGACCACAAAGGATCCTAGCAGCTATTGCTCCCACAACAGGCAAAAAATGCCTTTCTACAAAGAATCAGAGCCCATTTTGTCTGCCAATAATGACACTGAAAGAAGCGCAGAGAGCTTATGAGGGAGAGACCTGCCCTGCCTGCATGAAGCATGACCCCAGGTGTGCTTTCCCCAGGCCATTCCCAGCCTTTTTCAGCTAAGCTGATATATAACTGCCCTAAAAATTATCAAACTATGGACAACCAATACAGCAGCAYAATGCAGCTGCTAATTTGGAAGCCATAGTATGGCATTCAACAACAAGGAAGAGTTTTTTTTTACAGAGAGCACCAGCAGGAGCACTAAGAAAGGAAATGATGGGGCCAGGTGGGTGTGGCAGGCACAGGAAAAGCAGGCCCTGGAGAAGTATAAGCACAGGAAAAGCAGGCCCTGGAGAAGTATAAGTGGCAGGAGGTAACAGCCCCAACACCAATCTGTAAAAAGAGCACTGCACACATCTCGATGCTGCTGCTCTGCACATCCAGAAGAGAGGCAGCAAAGAAACCCCTGAGAGTCACTCCAGTGGGCTTCAACAGAGGAGGATCTCCCAGATCTGTAGGCATGGCCAGCCTACAGAGAAAAGCCAAAATATTGGGCAGGGTTTGGCCCAGGAGCACCAGGCTCCACAGCATCCAGCAAACAGATCAAGGCTGGAGGAGCTGTCTGGGTGTGATGAGCATGTGAGCAGCTGACTTTCAGCCCAGAGCATGTGAAGATCCATCCTAGTGCTTGTGAACGTGTGGGCAGAGATGAATGAGTCACATCTGTTTTGTGTTTAAAGGAATCCTAACCCCCTCCTGTAATTTTTTTTTTCTCTAAAATTTGCTCTGCTGCCACCAGTGTTGCAGGATTAGGTGTTTGTATCACATTTAGGTGTGGATACTGCCTCTTCCACAGGCAGTTTTCAGATATCTTTTTGGTATCTCCAGAGATAGTGACTCAGCCACTTCCTTGGAAAGCCTGTTCCAGTGCCTGACAACCCTTCTGGTGAAGAGTTTTTTTCCTATTATCCAACCTAAACCTCCCCTGATGCAACTTGAGGTAATTTCCTCTTGTCCTATTGTGTAGCAACAAAGAAGTTTAAGGTGTTTGCTATGGGAAAACATCCTTGAGGTGAACAAAGGCAAAGAGYCATCCTTGGGTCAATTCTAATGTTCCAAAAACCATACATTGGAGAAGACCAACCTCTCATCAGTGGGGTGACCTTCAGACTGAAACTGCCTGCTGTAAAGTGTGAAATGATGCCATTTGAAATTGGTTTTGGAAAAAGATTTGGTTTGCATTAACAAAAACAAACAAAAAAAAATCTCTTGTATCATTTTCATTTAGTCTTTTACAACCTGACATTAAAGGATTTATAAATGATTTGACTTCTAAACCAAAGGTATACAAAGTTTAAACTATAAGGATTTGATGATTCTGTTTCAGGCCTTCAGGGAGACTTTGCAGTTACTCTTTTCCAAGAAGTATAGCTGATCAATCTGAGTTTTTACTCCATAAAAAGGATAGGGGAAAAAAAAGTYTTTTAATAAGACAATTKATGAATCTGTCYTTTAATTCTTTGTAAATCCTAGACATAATTCCTTATAACCCTGYTCTTTCTTATAAGTGCTTGTGTGCACACACATATTTATAACTCATTTTGTTATATTTAATTCTATTTGATATTTCACTAGAGAAAGGGTTAAAAAAAGCTACTTTTAAATGTTATGAAAATTCATTGTTGTCATCTGGAAAGCAGTAATACAATGCCTATTTAGAGTGCACATTCTTAACAGCAGCAGTTTTGGTWCCAAAAGTTCTCTGAAGTATCTGTAATGTCATGGCAACCTGGTACTKATATTGCACATAAATTCAATTATTTAATAGCTCTGAGTTTAGCATCTGCCAAACCCTATTTTATCAAGTAAACAAAAATTTATTTATCCATACATTTACATTTCCAAAATAGTTCTGAATTTTACAATACTGTTCATAATGAATAGAACAATATTATTTTTAACTCGTGACTTAACTTTCTAAATTTGCTCTTGGTAAGCAATCTAAATATCTGAGCTTTAAAAATTAACTTAACCATGTTATTGGGGGGAAAGTAAGGTACAGAACTGAGTATTTGTCTTGTGGTTGGTGAATTTTCCAATTACATTGGATTTGCAAATGAAATGTACTTCCAGTACTCCATATATTTTTATAGTTATGTAGACCTACAGTGTAAAAACACAGACTTGGATTACTTGAAAAAAAATATGGAATTTAGATAGCAACACTGACTGTAGTATCAGTGAATCAAGCAGAGAATTGTTTTTGTGTTCTCATCATATTATGRTAACATCAAAGTTATCAGTATCAGTTAGACAATCATATTTCTGGATTCAATCCAATGTTCTGAATAAAGTCCCTGCACTGYTTCTCTCTACTCTTTAAATATCTAATCCACATTTTCTAAACAGATCCCTTCACCAGTCCTTACTCTTTGCACTTTCCTAAGATTAGGTCTCCTCTCTTGCATGAACACTCTCACAAACTTCTCTGGAAGCTGAATCTTACTATTTTTCCTCATTCTACCCAAAAACATGTGCTTACACAAATTATTATGGTTTGAATCCACAAATCTGTGTTAGACTTCTAAGGTGAAAATCAGGCAAAATACCATAGAGGCTTTCCAAGATGATACAAAGTACATAAATAGAAGCAAATCTGTAAATGCAATGAGAAACTCACCCTAAAAAAGGCTTTTTCTGGGGATTTTCTTATCAAATACCACTCTTTCACTTTGACAATACTTCCAAACCAAAATCAAGCTTGAAATTGAAAGAATTTAAGGAAAGGAATCTGAAATTCATCAAAATAACTGAGAATATTGCTTAAGGTATTGCTGCCTAAGGTACCATGTCATTGTTAAAATATTTTTGAACAAGCTTTTAGAATGAAACAAAATCATCCTTTCTTCTGCACTCTCTATCAATACATTTATTTCAAAATCAGTTTAATATAAATTGAGTAATAAAAAATTGATATAAAAATTAATATAAATTGATTTCTAGGTACAAATACCATCAATAACATTGTCACCATTATTTCCCAAAATGGCAATGCATGCCACATGCAAGTTAATAATAACACTGATTTTTTAAAGGAAGTGTGATTCCAAGTGGAGTTCCAAGATATTCAAAACAAATGAGMTTTCCTCAGGTGTAGGAATTCTGTGTCATTAAAATGTTTAACCAGAGAAAGGAGGATAGTACCTTTTTTATTAAAAAGCAGCTTTCATGAAGAACATTTTCAGTTGTCTGTCTTGTTTTGGATTTACACATCAGGTAATGAACAGAAGCATCCTGCTTCCCCTCTGCATTGGAAACGTTACCAATGCCACACTCATCTGGACAGTATGATTCATTCCAAGTCACTATTTTAATTTTGCCATTTGGAGAAACATGAGAACACAATATGTGGTGATTAACTCTCACGCAGATATTGCTGTTGCTTCATGCATATTTAATATTTATTTATTCTAAAATGTTTYCTTGAAAAATTTTGGACCCTTCACCTCCCTCCACAAAAATAGCTCTCATTTTGACAAATCATTTTTATATACAAAGTGTGTTGGGAATAATAAGTACTAAGTCACATTAGGTAGTTGGAATTATCCTGACTTTTTAATACATTTCCAAACATTMAAATATATTTACAGGTGTGAATTTTGAAGAAAAGAAAACAAAAACACTTTAGTGGCCAGTTTTTATAAGCTGAAAAACATTTTGGATAATTTAGGTAACTCCTAGAATTCAGTGTTTTTTTAAGAAATCAGCAGGTTTGAAAAACTTCAAGAATACTTTCTCCCCATTGTAGACCATATAATCTCCTATCATTTTCTTTCACATGATTAACTAAACTGTTATTAAAACACCGAATCTTCATGAGGAACCACCAAATGCCTTTTGTAAAGTGCATTCTGATTTGTAGATCCAAGTATTGTAGATAATAATTATAAGGCTTGCTTAGCCAAAAGGTCAGCATCCTTCAAGGAATATCCTGACATATTTCAAGGCTGTTAAACATGAAAAGTGGTGGATGGGATTTTATTTTTTTTGAATTTGATCCAAAATCTTAATACTCTTTCTTTAGACTTCTACACAGAGAGAAATGTTTTATTTTTTTTCTGCTACATGAGCATGTTGGACATAAAAAGGGCTTTCAAATTTTTAAATGAGAGCATTCATATTTGGTGCTTGAATGTAAAAGCTACTTAAAGTTTATGAAAATAATATTACTTAGTTACATATTCTGATGATTTAACACCATCCCCAGTTACTATGATGATTATTTCTATACAGAATACACTTGCATTCATTTGTCCAACAGGCAGGAAATTTAAGCAGATTCTAGAGAAGCAAGCACTGCTAGTACAGGTTTTGTGCTTCCTCTAGTCATTCAAAATCCAGAAAGCTCACGTGCCCACACATGCAAAAGGAAGGGAAAAAATGCTAAAAATGGTTTAGTGAAATATTTAAACAAAAGACTGTACATAATACAAGCTAAAACTTCAAATTATGAGAGTGTTCATAAACACCAGATGTTCTCCTGGTATGTGTGCATTAGCAGGAAAGGTACTGATGAGCTAAAAAGGCTCAAAGAATTAACTTAGAAACAGATACTACAGATACTCAGAATCAAGAGATCTAGTTTTTAATACTCACCCTAATACTTGAGAAAGCATAATAATAAATCACTGTAGCAAATCAAAGTCTAAAACATTAGTAGCAAGAAGTTTCCTAAATCATGGTAAAAAACTAGATTCTCATACTACTAACAAAAAAATAAAAAGAGTAAGCTAAACAAACAGAATGGAATTGTATCTAACTATGACTTTAGCTATTGCTAATCTGATCTCGCTCTTTAAACGATGACTTTCTTCCAGTTACTTTTCTGCAGAATCCTCCTGAGGAATCACTTAATCCCATGCAGTTTGCAGACATGCACAAAATAYACAAAGTTATGGCTGATAATTAAAGGACACCCTGAAAGGGTTTGAATGCAGATGTATTTTAACCATCAGGAACAGAAATAAGTAACCCTAGCAGCTTTACAAAGGTTGGTTCTCTTCATTAAATCAATCTGCATCCCTTATCAGTTTCAGTCCAGAGGACACAAAACTCAGGACAATCTGTAAAATGTACACACAGCTGAACACWGTATTCCTGGGTTTCCACCCTGGGAAATGCTGCAGTAAAGTCATGTATCTGGTCAATAAAGGTCAACACATCCTGAGAGCCTCTAAAAAGCAATCTAGACACTCTAAATAAACAGCTGAGATAAAATGGGAGCCATCAAGATACAATTAGGAAACAGCAGGTTCAGGAACAGCAGCAGAATGCAGATCATTTGAAAACAGCTCCATTTTCTCTTTTGAGTACAGCTGATTTCTATTTAAAGCTCTGATAACACAGATATAATGATCATGCACATAAACTAATATGACTCCATTTCTTCCATGTTATCTGATGCAGGTGGATAGGGCAATTTTTTTTTTCTATAACTACTCATATGTATAACATTTAACAATAGCTTTCATGAGGCAAAATCCAAGAATGATATATTTTACAAAGTACATGGTAAATTTAGAGGGGTCTTTTTTGGTAAAGCCTCAGCTTGTAGTACCAAATTAAAGCACATTTCTTAAGAYTGTCCCTTCTTAAACTATTACCTGTATTCCTCTGAAAAAGGAAAAATTCAGTGAAAAGTATGTAAGTAATATACAACAAGGAAAGTTATAAGATTGGACATACAGAAGAAAATGTTTTCAAGTASTTTGTATTTACTCAATTTCACTCTTTCTGGGTCTAAAGCAGAGGAGCTATACACTTAAGCAAGGTAATTAGGTATGAAAACAAACCCATATGTATACCCAAACATTTGGAACAAATACTATTTTCTACTTATTAAACCAGAGAATATCTAAACAGCATGAAAAACATTGGTCTACTGCAACATAGCCTGAAATGCACCTTCCTTACCAACCACAGTCTCAAGCCTATRTATTATCCAAAAATATCAGTTCTTTCCCATACTATAGGTCAGAAATTGTGCCCAGCACAAAATGGACTCATTGAAACAGAGAAGAAAAGAAGCATGATCTTGTCTCTGCCAAAAATATAGTTTCTTTTCCTCTTCTATACTTTTAGAGTTTCATTTTGAGTTTACCTCTTTTTTTTTTTTATTAACATCTTTTTATTTTTTCATTCTTCTGCTTCTTTTTTAAACAGGCCCAAAAATCCTTACTACCTTTTGTTTTAAAACTTAAAAAAAAAAAAATTGTTATTGTCATTCAAGTGCAAATAAAGCACACCACATCAGTTTGCTGGATGGCATCTTTTCCCTCTTACAAGCTGAATTGCACAGCACTGACAGAATATTGTCATCAGTGCAAGCCTCCAGTGAGCAGATATTGAGGAGAGGACCAATAATAATCACAAGAGGTGATCACAGTTACTAGCTAATTCTCCCAATCCATACAAAGCAAACACAACAGCCAGTGTCCTGTAACAAATGAAGTCAACTTCTGAAGCTCAAGCAAAAGAAAGGCAATTCAGAAAAAAAAAAAAAAAAAATTAATTCATTTTGCAACATCACAAGGGGCACAATACACACACAAATATTGTCCCTGTGTATGAACACAAAGCTCATCCATGGGAGGAAGTTACCTAAAAGCAGCCATGTGGTGTTTTCCAGAGGAATCTGCACGATGGGATGYAGCTCACATTTCTTCAGGTGAAAGCTACATGTAAAGTCTTATCAGAGTGGTCAGTCCTCCAATTTTAGGATATTTTAGGACAACTGAGTATCCTGCTGTGTAAGACAGGAAGGCTAAAACTGCTTGGACAATCACCTGATTTTGGCATGGCTAAGGTGTCATGGGAGCAGCCCTACCTTGGGTGCATTCAAATCTAAAACAAGTTCTAAAAAGAAAGGAAGACATTGGGATGCCCTACCTTGGGTGCATTCAAATCTAAAACAAGTTCTAAAAAGAAAGGAAGACATTGGGATGTGTCAGGTGTAGTGGGGCACTTTCCAAACTAATCAGCCAGGATACACACTTAATTCTCGCTCTTTACAGGTGATACAAACATTGTTTACAAGGGTGAGAGAGGGAAAAGCAGTGGCACTGCTGCCCAGAGCAMGAGCAGAGCTCCTGTCCTCCAGTGGTTTAGCAGATTTGCCAAGACAAGGTTCTTGGTTACTGCCTTGGCTCTGTAACTCACAGCAGATGAGACAGGRCAGCACAGGATGGAGCACGGAGGGAAGGGATGAGGGGTGAGCACACCAGGATTGTGCTCTGCTACCAGCTGGTATTAATCCACTGSATAAGCATCAGCACACACAAGTCCCTTCCACTTTTGGACCTCGTCCATCAAGAGCTGCGATAACTGGACATAGGTTAGAAACTGTTTCAAGCAAAGCAAACAACTTAAAAATTAGTGTGGATGTGTTTAAAACGAGTTTAATTTTGAAAATAACTGAGAACACATCCATTTACTAAAGAGCAACTGAGAAAAATCTCTAAACTCCACATTATTACATATTTGTTAATTGACTTGACAGTTGCASTAGCATGGATTTAAAACAACTATCAATAACAAAGCCCTCACACTTTTCTACTGATCTCATCAAAGCATCAGCCCCTTCAGTAAAACATTGATTGCATTCCAGTAGTTCTAATCTAATCTAAGGCTTTTTTCAAGAGGTTATGAAGATATTGTCAGCCTTCAGAGGTCGCAGACATCTTTTATGGAAAATCCTTTCCTTAGGATTTTTCCTCCTSAGAAGCTGAGAGGCCTCAGGAACAAAATGGAAACATTGATTATCTGCTGCTGTGGAATGCAACAGGTGCATCTGTGATTGGCCCATGTTGGATGTTTCTAATTAATGGCCAATCACAGCCCAGCTGTCTCAGACAGCGAGCCGAGCCACAAACCTTTGTTATCATTCTTTGCTATTCTATTCTTAGCTAGCCTTCTGAGGAAATCCTTTCTTCTATTCTTTTAGTATAGTTTTAATGTAATATATATCATAAAATAATAAATCAAGCCTTCTGAAACAYGGAGTCAGATCCTCRTMTCTTCCCTCRACCTGAGACCCCTGTGAACACTGTCACACTTCAGACATGGASACATATTTCCCAAATWCAWGTGAAYTAAAAAGAACACAAATATTTGTATAATAGCATGCTCTGCAGTCTGCTGAAATTCAGTGCTTACATTTTTATGTAGACAAATGATGCACAAGCCACAGGAGTGTTAATTGACAAAGACATTTCTCATTTCTAAAGTAGCTCATTTGGAGGAGCCACTATCAAATAAAATTCTGTAATGGTTAAATTATAGGGCATTTCAAGGCAGCAAATTGATTAAAGTGGTTATTTTTTTTCTTGCTCTGAACACAAACAGCAGATAATTTTAGTCTGCCAATGTGCTCACATGCTTTGTACTTCAAAAAGAATATGAGGGTCTGTATTCTGAACTAAACTGAGGATCCCTTGTTCTTCCTGTGTACAGTTTWAACCAGGAAGAGTAATAAATACATTAAGATATACAAAGAACGTGATCCTGCCTGAACTCATGCACTTACTCTTTCTCTATCCAGACTGCTGATGTGCAATAGCAGAAGCTGTATCCAGCTGAAATGCTTCCCAAAGCCCTGGCTGAAAGGCAATATTCACAGTAGGATGCACATGCTCTCTTCCGAAAAAATTCTTCTCCTCTTCTAATTTCTGACTGAAGGGTTGTCGATATTTCTATTTGTCAAGATTTCCATCCACACTAAGGTCACTAAGACCACAGGATTGCAAGGCAGTGTTTAATCATCACATCTAAGCAATTTTACAGCTCTGATTGCATGTATTTCTCAAATAAAATTCTACAAATTTCCTCATTCATAAAGATAAAAATTGAATGCTCCAGGATACTACTTCCTGATAGAACAAAGGAGATTTCAAAGTAGCAAAAGGCGATAATAGGCAAGAAAATATTCACATTTACCTCAGATATCTGTCACAGACATGTTCCATGAAAAATCCTTTCCTTAGGATTTTTCCTCCTGAGAAGCTGAGAGGCCTCAGGAACAAAATGKAAACATTGATTATCTGCTGCTGTGGAATGCAGCAGGTGCATCTGTGATTGGCCCATGTTGGATGTTTCTAATTAATGGCCAATCACAGCCCAGCTGTCTCAGACAGCGAGCCGAGCCACAAACCTTTGTTATCATTCTTTGCTATTCTATTCTTAGCTAGCCTTCTGATGAAATCCTTTCTTCTATTCTTTTAGCATAGTTTTAATGTAATATATATCATAAAATAATAAATCAAGCCTTCTGAAACATGGAGTCAGATCCTTGTSTCCTCCCTCATCCTCAGACCCCTGAACACCATCACAGATATCTCTRTTGGTCACAGTGGAAATCTGAAATTCTTCCCCAGGTTGCAAAAWACASATATAAAACCACTATAGATTTAAAATGSCAAAATATGCCTTCTAAAGACTTAAGTTTCCTGATAGCATCTCTCACTGTGTGTCCCAGGCATATATGCACATCTGAAATTCAGCCTGTAAACATGTGCTTAACCACAGAAATCACATTCTTGACCCTTACCACAAACTGCTGTTAGACAATAGCTCAGGTCCGACAAAAATAAACAAACAAACTCTCTACTGGAAACATAGAAAAACCTCTCCTGGGTTTCCTGKGCCAAGGTAAAATAAAGTGAAACATGTACATAGAGCCAACCTTCTTTCACTGGCAAACCCAATACATTTCCCTTCTCCATTGAAATCTGCCTCAGAACTTTGCTCCATTTCACAGACCAGCCTTGTCTTGGGTATTACCCTCCTCATGAAAAAGAAGAAACAGGAAAATACTGCCTGATGGCACAGAGGAAACCAGGGAACAGCTGCAAAACTGCCAGGAAGAAAATGGGCAACAAAACTGGAAAAAAAGTCMTTTAAATAAAGGAGGTCCACTTCAGACTAAAACGATTCTAAACTGTTCTCTACACTTTTAGTAGTATAACTTCACTTTCAGGAGTTTTATGACCAGAGTGAGGATCAGACTACTGTGAGTCAATAAAAAATGGTGTGTTGGATGTTGATCCCATCTTTTCCTTAACCCTCTACCATCTCTCACTCCCTGCTTCAGCGAATACCAACTAATTTCCCCTGGGAAAAGTGAAGTGTTTAGCTGAAATAGCTTTACATTTTTATTTATTTTAACAAAAACTCCCGATACTGTTTATTTAAACTCTACAGGTTCTGTGAAACCCTGAATTATATTCCCTCTAGTCTAAAATGGTTTGACTTAAAATGCATTTTTCTAGTAGCTCTCTGGCTAGCAAGCTTTCTGCTTTTTTTTGTGTTTCCAGATACAGAGACCCAAAAGGGTTTTTATTTAACAACAGCTCAATAATTACCTTTTCTAAATTCCCATCTCTCCACTATTGTTTCTGGCATATTAGTTTTCAAGGTCTCAAAGTTCACAGCAGGTTTTTTTTTTTGCAAGAACAGTGATAAAGTGCTTGCATTATGAATAGTAATTTTATTCTCTACTACTGTAGGTGAATACAGTGACATAAAGCTACCTGGTTTCAATATTCCATTGCAAATTCCTTAGGGTTCTGTGTCAGCAGCAACATATTTAGCAACCTTGAAGAAACCTTTTCTTTCTGTTGATGGTTTTATTTATTTAAAAACCATCCTCATCTGGGTAGCCACATAATGTGCATGGACTCACCTGCAAGAAGGTCCAATGTTATGGAAAATGTTCTAAAATTCTCAACAGCTGTTAAAGCAGATTTAAAAGTGAGCATAGTTTTGAATGCTTGTTAGGTATTGTATTTTAATGAGACAAGCACATCGCATCCTCACTCTGCTTTGAAATTCTTTTGATCWGGGATGTGGGGATCTGAAGGAACTTGCAAATATTATTATTGCAGCAAGCATTTGCTTAGTTGCTATTAATTAATTAATTAGTTATTTCTTGTAATGCTGAGCTTTTGCTATTTGCAATTTGAAATTTGATGCAGGTGTTTTTTTGTTTGTTTGCTTGGTTTTTTTTCTCTTATAGATAACAAATTTTGGCTATGCATACATTTAATTTCAGGTTTAGGTGATTATATGGAAATACAGCGTGTTGCCAAAATTTTAATTTAAAAGAAATATTTTCATGGACATAAATTGCTTATGAAAAAAGAAGCAATAACAATTGAGAAGCTATTTTGTTTCAGCTAGCAAAATAAAGTAGCAATTCTATGCTTCAGCCAAACCTCACAAATGAGGTGCTATTTCATTTACTTAAATGTAAGAATATTCAACACTCCTCCTTTCCCCCCTGTATACAGTATATAATGGGAAAAAAATACACCATACTCCACAAGCCATACTGTTAAAACTATCCATCTAAAAAGTGATTTTCATTTTACAGATTTAAATGCTGTGATTCAAATACAACTTTGCAACAGTTTTCTCCCAGTCTGCTGTATAAAATACATATATTTGTAATTTGAACTAAAAAACATCAGGGGACTTATATTCACTTCCAAACAATATGAAATGAGGAATTCTTACACCCAWTGAAAATTTGAAACTCAATCAGACCTTCTTAAAATAACAACTTCTGTAAATATGCRTAAGTGACTAATAGGAAATCTTGCTATATATGTGTCACAAACACATTTTTAATTGAATTTCAGACTTTATTGTTTTGCTATCTGGGATACCGAATTATTTGGAATCTGCATAGATTCCCAGACATATTTAAGACCATCAAGAATAACTGGGTTTAAGTTAGACAACAAAACTTYCAGTAGAAATGTATTTGTTATATTTCCATTGTTGATGCTGTAAACGAACAGCACAGATTCAGAAACAAATAGTTCCCAAACACTGAATTRTTTCTTCTGACCCTAGTGAAGTTAGCCTCAAGTTCTAATATTATGAAATCAGTCACAGGAAATAACTTTATATTGAAATCAGCTACCTGAGTTTCAACTTGTAACAACTCCCTAGGAATGTTTTTTTTTTTAATGCAGTGCACTTCCTACCAGTTTTATATTTATATCCCAATTCAGTAACTTTAACACAACCTAATGCAGTGGAACTGGATGGACAAGGCAGCAGGTGGGAAGGGCTTCAGCTCTGTGAAAGCCTTCATGACTCCTGCACTCGTGCAGCCAAGTATGAAACCTGCAGCYAATTTAAAAGGATGGAATTGCTCAATATCTCAATGAACATATTTTCTGATCAGAAAGTGACACACTCTGAATATATTATCAGCAGGAGCAGTGAGGATATTCTGTTGCTCCTCCTTGTGCTCGATGGGCTATGCCAGTGAACACGCCTGRTTTCACATTCTGAAGCTCCTCTAACTTCCCAAATTAGGTAGGGTGGAAAAAAGCATTAACTGAGCCAGGTTATTCTGTTCACCCACCTGTTACGAAAAATAAAGAGTAAATACTGAGCAGGCTGGGCAGAGAAAAATCACTAACCAAGATTTACCCTCTATGAGAAGTAAAGGAGAATGAGTTCTCACAGCTGTGTTATCTATGTTTAGAAGTTCTTCCATTACCAWAATTTTTAGCCCACTAAAAATAACCTAAAACTACATTTTCAAGGTTAAAACTATCTTTACCCCTCAAGAGCTGCAATCCAAATTTTGGAAGGTCATATACTTACCCTGAATCACAAAACACATTCTAATTTTGAATAHTGAAAATATTATAAAAAGATTTGAGTATACACACTACATCTGCAATACAAGAACTAAGGCTTTAGGAACAATCTGTTTAAGAAACCACTAATAAATTCAGATGATGACTGCATTAATTTCAGGACTACTTCTGTATTTGGTTTCTTGTGTGGGGTATTCAAAATTTTGACACATACTGATGAAACCAACAGCTGTTYGATGAGCAGCAAGCTATATTTTGTTATAAATTCAGACTTTACAAGAGCCAGAAAAACTTTACATAGAGATGCACATTTATTCCTTAATGAATGAGCTTGGAAACTCCATASTGTCTACACATAATTCCAAAATTTGCATATCATTGGAGCAAAATGAAGATCACACTAAATGAAATTTCTGGAATTTTTTTATCCGGATATATTTTTTGTACTGGATGTTCACAACACTGGYTTAACCTATAATTACTAGTTTAACACATAATCATTTTGGTGTCATTTGCCTTTCTGAAAATGTCTTAAAATGCAAATATACTTGCAAGAACAACATATATTTCCTGTCACACTTTATATTAATCACCACTGATAGTAATAAAACCATCATATTAATCACCAGAAATAAGTTAAAGCTACAAGACTGTTTCAGGGTAAAGGACAGGAAAGGGAAAGATAGGAAGATTTGGGGTCTTTGACAATAAGGAAGGATAATTAGAGATTATTAACATACTCCAATTTTCCTCCCCTCCAGTGAAATTCTTGTAGAAATAGGTCAACTGAGATTGATTTTGCAGTGGCCTTGAGCTGTTTTCACACCACATGCCCATCTTTTCTAAGGGCATAAATACAATCCAAGTGCTGAAAAAAGTATTTACAGAGGGCAGAGTAAAGTAGATTTTTCAGAGATACACAGCTGAGCAAAGCAATCTATCAGTGCAACTGCAGCTCCTCTGCAGAACTGGRTCAGAGGAGGTTGGCATCCCATCCTGAACTGGGTGGGATATCCAATGCCTTAGTGAATATCTCTGCATAAAAATAAATCTGATTCTACACTAATTCATCCATGGAAACCTTCTTAAAGACTGTCAGAAAATGTGTTTCCACACTACTCCAAGTCAGAGAAACTATCTGGAAAAAAATGAGATGCAAGGACTGAAGAGAAGTTCAGCAACACAATTTTCTCCAGAAGAATCAGGCTATTTGGGTCAGAATGCATAGACACASAGTGAAAAACAAGGACCTAAGAAACAATTTCTTTCCAGGAAATTACCTGTGGGATATAATGGATTACATGTGAGACATGCTGCAGGGAAAACAGCAAAAGGTTTTCTTTATCTACAGTTAAAGAGTCTTTGGAACATATGAAGTTATTTCTTTATGCTTTTCCCAGCTCAATACTGCATTCAGGTTTGGACATTGCATTTAAAGACTGATACAAACAAATTGGAGACAGTCCAAGAAAAGCATTGGAAATAACCCCAGGTCTAGAAAAAAAGATGTATCTTATAGATTGCATAAACTGCAGTTATTCATAACAAGATGAAAGACCAATAGGGAAGATACTGATACCCAAACATATAAAAAGGCCACAGAGGAAAGGAATATATTATGTTTTCAGTGACTAGGGTGAATGGTTCAAGAAACTGACAAGGTTAGGATTCAATTTAGATGACGAACAGAGAAAAAAAAAGCCAAACAAATTCTAGCTTTAAAATGAGATTTCAGTTTTCTAAGAATAGAAGAGATTTAATGGGAAAAAATTGGATTTAATGGCATGATGGATTCCCATTTATAGACTATTACATGCCTGTTTCTAATGGTGCCTTGGGCTCAGGATCAACACCACCTGGCCYCTTGCAGTCAACACACACTTCCACTTCCCCATGTTTCAAGAGTTTAATAAAAACCAGGTAATATCCCATTGGAGATAAATTCCACTCAGCTCCTGCTTCAAAATAATCTATTCCTAAGTAAGATAAACTACATGCAACTGGTTTTACTTTCTCTGGAACTGCCTCAAAGAGAGCAAATAAAACATATTCCTTATTTTTTTAAACAAAAAGGATGAAATAACTTCTTTCTGTGAGCTTCAACACACTGAATATTTTTAAACATAACATGATGTATATTTACAATTTAYAACAACAAGACAGCTCTGCTTGAAATTATGACTAAAACTGAAATMCTTGCCACAGTAATTTGCCACACTAAAATCGTCTAGTGATACAGCAGGAAGGAAAAAGCAAACAAGCAGAAAATAAAATAAACGTTTTGAAAACCTTCAGATATGGTAGAAAAAAGGATAGGAGGATTACAGACAGGGTTTTGGAAACTATCTTCTGGGAGTTACACTCCAGTTACAACTTTCTTTTACACAGCTGCCTTACTCTACCAATGCTTAAAGGGCACAGCCAAAGCAAAGACAATGAACCTTTTGCCTGATTAAGGACACAAGAATATTAAAGCAGTCATAATTAAAATCAGAGTCYTTATACACTTCATCTCATTTGGACTAATCAAAGTGACAGAATTAAACACTTGCTCCTGCAGTATCAATGATTAGGTGCATATGTAAATTTTCAAAGTAAGTTCTGGTATAAAGTTAAACTTTTGAAAGGGTAACAAAGATGAGATYAATAAATAGGCTTGCATGATCTATAGAGTGCTTGAGCTTGGAAAGATGTATACTTCAGGGCTACTTTAAACATGAATGATTTATTTACTCATTACAATACTATATGGCTGGCTGAAAACATTAACAGAATGCTAATAAAAATTACACATTAAATTTTTTAACTTCCATTTTCAACATTGTTGYGTATAAACATCTCCATTCTAATGCAATCTATTGACAGATTTTTTTTGCCTTTACTGAAAATCTGAGTACCAGTAACTAACATTTTTTTCTAACATCAATGGTAGGCTGCTTAAGAATTCTGTGCATAATTCACACATTCCATTTTCTTCTAAATGATATTTTGGTTAGGATGTTATTCTGAGCTCGTTTTTCATTTCATTAAYAAAAAGGCACATATGATATGAAGTAACTTGGAGCATTTCTGCTAGAACATCTTGTTCATGTGCTCTAATCTTTTTGTGCTTAATAGCCTCATCAGACTGAACTACTCAAACCACTGTTCTAAATATTGTGTTCTCAGCAGTAGCTGTCAAAGCTGGATTTATTTGCACTAGTGTTAGGCAAAGTTTTGCATTGGTACCTGCAATTTACCTTCCCATAATTTTTGGTGCCAAAAATACACTCTCAGATTTCAGATGAAAGTCAGATTTATGTTTCTTGATGAAACCAAAAAGCTCAAGCATTACTTTTCCCAGTAGCTGTCTTTAAAATCAACACAAAATCAGAGGGGGGGATAAAACCTGCAGAGCTGGATAATTTTACACAGTGTTACATAAAGCATTTTGGCTTTCAACATTAAAATCAAACTTGAAGAAAAGAATTTGAGCAGAGGCAGATAGGTATCAGGAGCTTAGGTGGGGAACATTTAAATGCCTTTTTGTTTGCAGGAAATACTATGAGTGATCACCTTGGGACACTGGCTGTGCTTACCCATAGTGAGGACATTTGGGACCCAGCATATGGATCAATGACTCTTGGCAACAGAGGTACATTTAATTTTAAGAGTCTTAAGCCAGTCTACCTTCCAGCAGGGAAGAGAGGAGAGAAAAGTRGCACTACTGGTTTAGACATATCTGGTTTATATTCATCTTTGCTTCCCAATACCTGAGTTCTAAATTAAGGAGACTCTGAGAGCACTGGAAATCCTACCTGCTACTGAGAGGGCCTGAGTTTTGCCTTGAAACCCTCCCATACTGTAAATCAAAAATACCTCACAGAGATAAACTACCAGCYACACCAAACCATAGAAACACATTAWTTTTTTTTAACTGCAGTTATGCACCACTCATTAAACTTTAAAAACAATCTTTGCTTTCCATACTCTGTCTCTACTTTAAACGCTGTAATGATGATGGCTCTTGTCAAAGAATATGCATTATATAACTTGGAATCTTCTCTACATGGTCTAACTTCAGAGCACCTTATTATCTTTAAAAGGCAKCAGAAAATGCCTATAAATTAACTTGTATTCAAGTTCTTTTACTAGATGAACTTTCCTTGAAGGAAAAATACAGAACAGACACTATCCCTGTTCAAACCAGGGATATGAGCARAAATAATTTAGGGATGACAGAGTATTATTTGATAGGTTTGCACTTTGTCATCTTTATCTCTGTGATTGTTTAAACTTCCCCAACAATGCCATTTGCAGTGGGCCATAACCAGTACACTTTGCCCTAATTAATTTTGTCATAATCATGCATAGAGTTAGCTGACATTTTGTGACTTCCAGCCTTTTGACATAGCAATGAATATAACCTTTAACATGTTACTTCCAGGGTAATGAACACTACTGACTTCAGTACCTCTTCTGGTTGAACTTGTCAGCAAGATGTAAGCTTTGAGAATACAACTCTTCCTGTGAAATGTTAAACTAACCAGGTTCATTGTCTACAAAGCACTGACTTGACATAAAATGCACACCAAAATCACTCTCTGCATGGAGATTGTAAAACACAATCTGTAGCTGATGGTGTTTGGCTTAATTTATTTATTTGGTGTTACACTATTTATTTGGTGTTACACATATTCTAACAAAAACATCACAGGATTTAAACTTGGTGTCATTTTCTAAATCATCTCAAACCTCTGTAAGAAAAGCTATTCCTTTATCTTCTCTTGAAGCAKAGCCAAGAAGGAATCTGTCACCTGCAAAGGAGTAAGCAAGAATGTAATTTGGCAATGGTGAAGAAAAAAAAGTATTGTCTCTGGTTGAAAAGATAAAAGAGATAAGAAAATAATAGGTAACCCAAAAATTGATGAAAAAAAATTGTTAACTTTCAGCCCTTTCTGAAAAGAACCAGGGGGTTTCAACATATTTTTCATCAGTCTGTGAGCTTTTGGTTGATTCTAAATAATTCTTTCACTTCTTCCCAAAACTACTCATCCTACAGCACAGCACAAGGAATTAATGCAACCTCTGAAGTTGCAGAAATAATTTCATCTTCATTTTTTAGTAATGCTTCCAAACTGTAAGGATTTATTTTCTCTTTAAACTCCATAGAACAAATTTCYCCCTCAGTTCCCTAGAAGGAAAGCCAGGTTGGAGTCTTGTGTATATATCTAATAGCACAGGCCTACTGTGGTTTCTTGAAGGCATACAATAGATTTTGGGAAATGTGGATGAAATAAAAGAATAACTGTAAGAAAGCAGTGCTTGAATGCAGATTCCCCAAAGCACTGTCACATAACATTAAAACTGATGTGCTCCTGTGTGATAGCTAAGGGAAAAAAAAAAAAGATTAAGGAAAGTAGTACATGGTATGATTCTGATTCATTCATATTGGCTTTCTGGGAGATTCAAAGGCAAAGACACATATACAAAAATGCTAAATATGATGACATGAAAGTCTTTAATGAATTCAGGTAAAAAAAAAAAAAAAAAGAAATCTCAAAGGTTTTTTAAAATTCTTACTGAAAAGAAGTATACTCCCAGCAAAGAGTTTGGAAATCTGCCAAGGTAGATCCGGGTTGGTAAGTCAGAAATGTATTCAGGACACAGAGCTAAGCACCTTGCACATCAATGTGTTAATCCTGAATTCAGCCTTCCCTTTCACAGTCACCCAGGGTGGAGCCCCTGCAAAGCTGACATGATGGGAACTGCACAGTCAGACTGAATAACCTGCTGGAAATGTGGAGGTATAGAGACCCACACTCATCAGGGAGCATTCATCTGGTCCTACAAATGTTCTTCTTCTGGGAGGCGAGGAAACAGGAAAATGTGATCTCTCATAGTATTTAATAATTGTATTTAATTATTTATTTTTTAATTTTAAGTTTTTTTAATTTAAAAAAATAACTAAAAATTAAAATTTAAATTTTTTGGTATTTAATTATTGTAATTGTATTTATAATTTCAGAGTTTGCTGAAAAGTCAACACATTGTTAAAAAAAATTATCTAAAAGATTATAAATTAGAAACAGTTTGACATATACAGATGGCTACAAATGAATTTAAAAATAACATTAGCAGCAGTAAAGGTAAAATGAAATTCTTTTTATATGCAGATTTGCCTTATCAGTAAGAATAATAAATACATTTTTCCACACAGAAACTGCTTTTCCTCTATTACCAGGGCACACACTTAAGACTACTTAACCCTGCCTTTGGCTCAGTCAATAAAAGCAGCATTTAATTATTTATGTCCCATGAAGCCTCACAGTAATTTTCTTTTACAGGCAGCAGTAAAGATCACAATTGCATGAATTGAGTACAGTGTTTGGAAAACTCGCAAAGCTGATTTATTTCACAGTGAATCCCTTTTGAATTTCTCTTTCTTCTCATTCTGTTGGGAATCTCAGACTGGCCTTTGGACATGTAAATACTTACATTTTTTGAGGCAGTAGGCTCTGCTTTGCAGATACTGCCCAGGCTGTTCAGGTTGCTTCTGATATTCTTGTGAACATTGAGATTTGGGTTTTAATGCAGCTTCTAAAAGGCATTAACAGTATCACCAAATAGCAATAGACATAGTTGATAAAATAATGGATTCAAACACTTTGCAGAAAAAGAAAATCTCAGCTCAGGATTGTTGGGACATGAATCTCGAAGACTGACAGAAACTACCAGAACCCATTTCCATGGAAAGTCTGTAATGTACTGATACATGAAGCAGCAGCAGAAGAGGTGCAAGACAGAGAATGCTGGTACCCCAGTGTGAGAGCAAACCAAAATAATTACACTTTTCCCCAGTAAGAGTTATAGGGCAAAGCAATACATTATAAAGCAATGCATTATAAAGCAAGGCACAGCCCTGGGAAAACATAGGCCTGGAAATAAATCTTAAAAAAATCTAATTACTTGTTCTAAGCCTGTAGCAGATCCTGCTAAGTAGTGAAAAACATCATAAGGGCATTATGAAATTGAAAATCTTGTACTATACAATTTGTCTTCATTAACACACTTCTATTATTTTGTAACACATATCTAATCTTTTGCTCTCTTTATGTCCCTTTCTCATTTTCCAGTGCTTCAACAGTATCAGGGGTTTCAATGTTACCCCTGAGTATTTAATTTACTGGATTGTTTAATGTTGTGCACAACAACAGTAAATTGTTACATTTGCCAAATTTAAAACAAATAATTCAGTGATGACTTACTCCACCAGGATGAACTGAACTGTCTAGATCTTATTCTTGTTGACCTTTATTTCTTGCTGCTTATATTATAGTAGCATGTGTTTTTACTAAGATTCTAACAATTGCATCTTTCTTAAATTAATAATTACTTCCAGTAACTCAGCAATAATGAGGTTTTGTACCCACACTTTCTAGTGCTCCTCAAAGCTGAAAGGGTTCTGAAATATTTGGGTTTTTTTTCCTTTATTCTCATTTGATGAGATAAGCAGGCTCAAACATTTACACAGAAAGTATTATTTCTTACTCAGTGGCTGTATTTTGTGGAGTTGCAGGTTAGGATGATTCCAAATATTTCATTTGTACTTCATGGGGCTCGCTGTATCTCCCTGGGAGCTTTGTGCTTACCAAACATAATATGATGAAGTGTTATTATGTTTCCTCATCTGGAAACTGACAACTTTTCCTACCACTGAAATGTACACTGTGCATTACAAATCCCTCCAAGAACCACAGGAAGGAAAGAACAAGTGTATAGGTCAAAAAGGCATGCTTCAGGAAACTTGGGAAGAATGAGTAATGTCATAAACAAAATAGGTTTACAACTGCCTCTGAGAACTACTTCATCAAATCRTCCTCCTCAGGGAAATAACAAAATTAACTACTGCTCTGGACTCAAAAAAATCACCAAACATCCCTTTAAGAAACTGTTTTCCCAAATGTTTGTGGGCATTTTTTTCTGTGAAAGTTCCAGAGTGTCAAGAAAATACACATTTCTATTCATCAAAAGAACAATAAAGTATTTTTGCAAGAACCTCGTCTTTCCTCCTGTTAAGTCTAAACATTTAAAGGCTTCAATTGAGATGCAAATTTAGAAAGACTTTTATATTAACTCAGGTCCAAAAATTACAAAGGGAACATCCTGGGAAGCTCCAATAGAATGTAAACCAGATTCTGTACTGTAAAATACACACACTTATTCTTTTGACAGGCAATTTTCTTCAAGGCATGACTTCTGCAGACCCGYGTGAATCACTGCTTTCTTTGGGGGATGAAAATATGCCTCCAGCAGGTTACAATAGCTAATCTAGTTAGAACAACGACCTGGGGTTCATTTTGCTCTAGCTTTTGTGCTCGTTTGTTCTTTTAACAAAACTTGTGCTTTGGAATTTCATTATATTGTACAGGTGAGAGGGGAGGCATTACTTGGATTAAAAATAAATAGAGATGTTGTGGCTCCACTGCTGGAGTGYCTAGCCTTATATTCATATGAAGTAATTGCTATCCCAAATACATTTTCTAAGGGCTCACAAATTAGCACGTGCCCCTGTAAGGACTTCTTGACTGATCAGTCAAGATCAGTAGATCTTTAAACCATGAAGGATTATATTTGGCTGATGCAAGTAGCAGGACTGGAGTCTGACTGGGCAAAACAAATTAAATAAAAAAGCCCTCTATCCACACTTGGCAGATGGGAAGCCACAGATATGTGACATTAGGAGAATTGTAACAAATATTAACCTTTTCTTTTTTTTTTAGATTGTGAGCAGCTGTTTAACCCCATCTCTGTTCAATGACAATTCTCTTCACACTGATCATTAAAATGGCCCAGTTAAACTTCACAAGGAGGAATGTGTGTAAAATTAAGCACTGTTCACTTAGGATAACTACAGTTTGCTCAAGGTCATATGAAATTATTAACAAAGGTGGCATTTTAAGACTTCTAGTTAAAATACAGTGCCTTAAGCATCAGGTCCTCTTTAATTTAAATACCATTTTCACACATAGATACTTGTGGCTACTGGGAACTACTTCACTGTGGCTACTTYCCTATCCTAGGACTATGGCAGGAAAAGTAGAATTCAAAAAGCAGGTTGGGTCTTTTAATTATAACCATGCATGTGTTTGTGTACACACAAATTTATACACACACACACGCCCTGTGCTTATTGATGGTCCTCCAACTCTCCAGTCAAAGTGCATTGAAGCCTCTTGCTGTGACTGTGAGAGGAAACTMCCTGCCCTGCACTCTCATGAATCTACAGGGATTCCTTATCCTAGATGGAATTATCAAGCTTTTAAGTGCAAGGACTAGGATGCAGCAGTTGGACGGCCAAATAGAAACTTCCTCCATGCTCATCCCTATTGAATTCCCTAGAAAGAACCAATAGTGCTTCATGGAACCATTGCAGATTTTAACTCAGCTTTATGTAAAGTTTGATGATGGCTGAATTTATTCCCCTAATCATTAGGAAAAAATGTTACAACTGCTGGGAGAAYCAAAATTATTTCCTGGAGCTGCAATTGTCTGAAAGTCCATGAAACACCATCAACCACCTAGTCCATGTAAATGAATACTTGTTCTCCAGGATATTCTTTATATATTTGTGTTCTTGAGGTTCTTCTRTTAAATTTAACATATCACACAAGAATCAAAGTCTCAATCAGAGAGGCTTATTAACTGTGCTGAAATAATGGATGCGGTCACACCTCACAAATGGGATCTGCAATGAGTAGTAGGCTGCTAAAAGCCTTTTGAACAAGTTCTTCCCAATACTTTCTTAGTGATAAGAGGATGAGGATGGACTGTCAGAAAAACTTATATTTGGTGATATCCAGGATGACTTAAGATCATGATTCTAACAGGAACTGCTGAAGTCAAGCACAAAAGCTTTTCCTTGTGCTACACCCTCCTGTACCTGAGCAGAACTTGCAATTTCTGCAGCTCAATTTTGGGTTAATTTTTAATATTTAAATTTAGGATCGCACTTTGTGCAGGTGTTTCACAGAACACAAGATCCCCCCAGTTAATATTCTGATCAGGTTCTGAAGATGAGATTTTCTTTGCCAAGCTACTTATTTTGTCTTGCTTTGCATTCAGCACATCCATAAATGAATAAAATACAGTCATAATGCTACTGTTTACTAATCCTAAGTATCACACAAACTGGAGATTTCCTTATCAGGAAAATTGTGGCCTCAGCACCTGAAACTCCACAAGATAAAAACTTRATATTATATTTTGCTATTTATGTTTCAGGTCCTCGATTTCATGATGACTCATGTACTGGACTGAGCTGTGAATCAAAGTCATCAAATTCAAAAGCACCTTCAAAAGCACACACGTGGGAGTGACAGATGGCGAATAAACCTTTWTTTTCTTGGCACTCTCCTGGCATTAAACCAGATGGAGACATTTGCAAATAGCGGATGGTAAATCCTAGGAAGGGCAGGCGTTCTCACCACTTCTGTGTTGCTCAGAATCTGCAGGTGTGCCGGTATTTCAAACACATCTTTTGGGTTTACATTTCTACGTACAACACTGTATCTAACAGATCCATATAGAATCTTTACCTGTTTCCTTTCCCTTCCAACACAGCCCACTAGTTCCAAGTCTAATTCCCAGTGTGATCCCTACAGGACGGGCATGGAGTGGAGCAGATTGCCAGGAGAGGCTGTGCGCTTCATCCTGGGGATTTTGACAGCCCAGCCCTCAGGAACCTGGTCTGACCTCAGGGATGATTCTGCTGCTCACAGCAGGATGAAGCTGCACGCCCTGAGGTCCCTTCCCACCTGAAATTGCCCTGTGGTCCCTGATTTTGAGTGACTGTACAGGTGTGAGGGCAGGGTTTCTCTGCTCACAGTTTGCACAGGGCTGTACCTTGGAGTAAGTCTCCAAGTCCGCTCTTGTCACAGACATCTTTTATGGAAAATCCTTTCCTTAGGATTTTTCCTCCTGAGAAGCTGAGAGGCCTCAGCAACAAAATGGAAACATTGATTATCTGCTGCTGTGGAATGCAACGGGTGGATCTTTGATTGGCCCATGTTGGTTGCTTCTAATTAATGGCCAATCACAGTGAGCTGGCTCAGAAATAGAGTCTGAGCCACAAACCTTTGTTATCATTCTTTGCTATTCTATTCTTAGCTAGCCTTCTGATGAAATCCTTTCTTCTATTCTTTTAGTACAGTTTTAATGTAATATATATCATAAAATAATAAATCAAGCCTTCTGAAACATGGAGTCAGATCCTCGTTTCCCCTACCTCATCCAAGAACCCCTGTGAACACSGTCACACACTCTTGACTCTGTTGTCATGGATCTCTAACATAACACAGCTAAACCAAACTATCAGATGTTTTTTCTGCCTTTATCTCCATATTTTATCMGAACTTGTTCGGCTCCAAGTCCGCTTTGTGAATCAATATTGCCATAAGAAAGAGTATTTTAAATTGTATGCCAGGTTTTATTAGTGCTGGACCTGACATGCTTTTATTCTTAGCTCTCCCATAACTTCTCCTTCATATCTTTCAGGATATTTACCCACAACAGTAAGAAACACAGTGCCTTTCAGCATGTGAAGAACAGATAGCTGATATTCCATTGTCATTTTACCCCAAGCTCARTGGCATAAATCTACATTTCTTTTACAGAGCTTTATCTAGCATTTTTTGCCACACTTCTCATTTCCAGATGAGTCAGGCTTTTCTCTGTATCCTATTTACCAAAGCAAATTGAGACACTTTCGAGAAGAGAATTACGTGTTCCCTGTTGTTTCATTTGTCCTAATTACTGCTGCCTTCATCAAGCCTACAGATAAGAGCAATATAAGCTGTCCATGCCAATTATGGACACCAGGAGGCCTGACTTGAGCAACCTGGTTTAGTGGAAGGCATCCCTGCTCATGCCAGTGGGGCTAGAACAAGATGAACTTTAAGGTCCCTTCCAACCCAAACTGTTCAATGAGTAGTAAAATAATACATATATATATAATTAATAATATGAATAGAAAACTATCTAAAATAAAATAAATAATATTAAAAAAAACCCGAAAACAACAAACTAATCAAAAGTTAAAACAACCAACCACAAAAGACAATAATCCTCAGATGGTTTGGATTCACCGCACAGAACTTCTCATGTCTCTTTAAACTTCCTTTTTAGTGATTTAGATCAAATTTTTCTGCTGGTAAAAATCAACCTCTTGAATATATATATATATATATATATGTTGAGTAGAGTTCCTATTCTTTTGACTAATATTGGAAATATATAGAAAAGAAAAGAGATCATTCTCTCCTACTGTTTGGAAAGGAACAATTGTATACTACTGTATACCAGCAACTTTCATTGATGGAATTTTTGCTGTTATTTAGTAGTAGCCTGGGAATATATATGTTAGGTTAATTGCMAAATAGGATACTTTCAGACCTGCATGAATTGGAACATTGTGAGACCTTCAAAGGTTTTGGCTGTCATGCTGTAGTTGATACAAAGCAAAGACTGGACGTGCTTCTGATTTTCAGAATTAATTTTTTTCTGGTTTTACAGCTATGAAGGAAACTTTTCTGGGCTGAATTAAGGATATAGTTAAAGATATCTTATCCATATAATCATCAACTCATTAAAACTATTTCTCTCCAATTTAGAGATAAATGTTGTGGGTGACCATGTTGAAGACTTTACAGAACTCCAGATATATGACATTTGCAGGCATTGACATTTGCCTACAGCAAGCCCCTCTCTTGTCCCCTGCAGGAGCCACCCCATCCATTATCACCAGGTTTTATGTATATTCAGCTTCCTCACATGGTCATAAAGCTGATCTTATCTCACAGTAAGAGGGACTTTGCTCCCCTAGACCCCATTCTGCTATCCATCCACTTGAGAAGTATGGGAAAAGAGGTGAAGACTAAGGCTAACAACTAAAAAAGTTGTTGAGTATTTCAGTCTTCTCCTCATCAATTATTAATATTTTTCTAGCATTTCTTATCAGAGGAATATGCCTTTTTGACCTTYCTTTTCTGGTTAACATACTTTAGCATGTAGGAAATGAAAATACCCTCTTAGGTCATTATTACTGGATTAATAGTGGCTTGTTCATATACTTCCTTCTACATTTCAGTAAGTTGGTGGGGTTTTTCCCTGTGCCCCAAAAAATCTGTGTTTGATGTTTTTAGCATCAGCAATACTAAATGATAACAGATTAAATAATGAGGGAATTTTTCAGTGAGTTCAACATTCCTGGTATTTATCTGAAGAGTTCTTTACTGTGTATGCAGATGTGTACAGAGTAAGTTTAATGTAAGAGTCAGGACTTGTAGAAAATAAGCACCAACAATCAGCTTCCCACATTCTATTTCAGCACTGGAATAACTGGTCTTGTTATCAGATTCCCATCTCTTGGCTTGACAGATACTGCTAAAAAAAACCCCAATCCTTTGCAATACAGCTTTGTGTTTTCTAGTGGAATTTATGAATCTCCAGGAGATAAAATCTGAGAATGAGCCATTTATCTTTGCACACTTTGGACTCAATTAGTTTTGAAAATGTTTTTGTCTGACCTATCTATATTCTAAGAGCATTCTCCAGCAGTATTAGTTTATGTTTTATACATGTCCATATGCCACACGGGAAACAAAAGCAAAATCTGACAACTTATTATTTCCARGGAATGTTTCATTTTCTCTTTTTCTATTCTAAACACTCTGAAGGAAAGAATTAAAGCATGTGAGAAATTAATCACAAGATGACAAAAAAAAAAAATCCATTCCAAACAGAAATTAAACATTAGTTTTTAAARTCAAGTTTTCAAGACAATATCCTAATTGAATAAAACAGACTTCTGTACCAAAAAAAATATTAAGTACTTCAAATAACATATCTTTTCATTAAAAAACCCCAAAAAACATGATTTTACACATTATTGGCACTGCAAATACCTTCCTTTATACCTTTTATAAAATGCAACTGAAAAATCCTTTGGAAAAAAATCACTTTTTTTTTTTTTTCTCATAAAAGTAAGATTTTCAGTTTCTTTCTAGTCCTATCAATGGAAATGATAATTCTTTATGCTAAACTGACATTTCTTCACTGGGAAACACTCATTAGATCATGTAATGTTACTTCATTTTGCTATAATAATATTTCTTCATTGTAATTTGGCATTGACATTTCAAAGCATACACTGATGACACTTCCAATTCACCAGCATTTCAGGTATTTTCTTAAACTGGTTTGCAGATAAAATTACTTTCTATTTTTGACTCAGAAAAATACCCCCACTCTGTTTAATACTAATGGAAATGACATTATATAAAACAAAAAAACAGAAATTTATAAATCTAGGGGGTTTTTTCCCAAAAGTGGAGTCTACTTTCATTGACATTATCTGATTTTTTTAATGCACAAATTGTACATTTAAACAGATTCAAGGCGCAGAATATAATTTTATAATTGGATAATATTACTTATATGTAGACTTTGCTGTTCTCATAGATTCAGAAAATGTAAGCATATGTTTTATAATTTATTTTAATTTATTTTTACCTCCATATTGCTATTCACTTGACCATAGAGAGTTGCACTTTCCTTACCATTTGAGCAGGTGTTGTAATAGCTTTGGGGAACAGCAGTGGGTGTCCACATATGCAGAGCTTTGCATTTCCTACCAGCCTGGTGGCTCAGAGGGGTCCCTAACACCCATCAGACTGTTTGGTACCTGCAGGGCAGGAGCTACACCTATGGATGGAGCTGGATATGGCTGATCTGTGAGCTCCTGTAAAATCCCTGTGCCGGCAGCAACAGCCACGAGTTTGCCAGTCAGTGAATGGCACCGTGGATTTTATGGGGTTCAGTACAGACCGACACAGAAAAATCCAGCTACTCCCTCAAAATTATTAGATAAACAATTTCTGAAATGAAAATCAGCTCAAAACACAGATGGCACAGTAGGACATGTGAATAATAAGCTGGCAGAAGTTCATAAAATGCCATCCTTTCAATGCAATATGCAAGCAGTAAACATAGTAATTCCTTAACTTGGGAAAAGCCATTCATTTTCAAAAAAAAGGTTCAGCTTGAAGGATGAAACAAGGGAGATTAAACCACTGTAAAATCCATTAAGGATATTAATGGGAGGAAAACAAGTATTAGTATTAGTACTAGACATTAGTAATGAATTTTCAAATGAAACCAAACAAGGCTGCTAACTTCTAAAATATAACTTGGACACACCAGAGTCTCAGCAGGCATTGCCACTGTAAATGAAGACTGAAAAACCCAAGGAAAGTAAGAGCTACAGAGACTGGCTTATTAATCAGTAGATGACTTGAATATCTTATTTTCAGTTTCAGAAGAGGCAAAAGTGGATGTCAAGTCTGTATTAAAAGATAAGAGATAGAACTGAGGTTAATGTTCAGGTTTAGAGAGACTGGAGCGGTGCAGCCCTGAACCACTGCTAAATCCTATCAGGCTGATGAGCAAAGCTGACAGCTGACATCAAGAGATAAAAGTGCCTTAGTTTTAATTTTTAGTTTAGTTCTTACTCTGCCACCTCGCTGAAGGCTGGGTWTGGAATTGAAATCTGAGAAAGCAGGGGATGAAATTAGTGCTGTAGTTAGCAAAAGTTATAGAAGATAACTGCAGGCAGCTCTGAGTACCCAATTTTTCATTTCCAGGCTTCAACAGATTCCTGATCTTGGGTAAGGTCTACTAGTAGAATTGGAATGAGCCTGRAAAGCAATACAGCTGAAGAAAATGTTATTGATTAATTTTTCCAGGTCTGCAACGATAAACAGATTGCTACCATCAGGAGGCTCAGAAACCTTAATTTAGGAGCATAGGTCTCATTTCAAGCCTGGGCTTATGGTTGTTCTTCAAAACGAAATTAAAGAYGCTTCATGAAGGCAAGGGTGCCAAAACTTCAATTTGACACGCCAACAGGAATCAACTACTGACACCTGTGAAGCAATTGTAGGGCACTGTGGAGCATCAGCATCTGGGGCAGCTGTATCAAAAGGCACAGAGAGAGCTGCTTTCACTGTCTTTCAAATTTCCTCCTGCTCTCCTCATCCCATGGTTGTGAAATGGCCCAAAAGGACTGTACAAACTAAGTTGGGCAGCCTGGGAAGATTTACCACCATTACTACAGCTGTTCTGGTTATATTTTTGGTGATCTGGGGACAATTTTAGTTAACCTCAAGTAGGACTGTTCTMATCGTTATGAAACAACTGGTCAAAATATAAAATTGCTGGAAGATGCCTCTGGGTAGGATCCTCAATTGGCTCTTTTTATTGAGGGTCATTCCATGCATTGGAGTGGACTAAGTTTAAGGCTGGATTTGCAACAAGAGATTTTTCTATGAGTGCCATTTGCTCTCTCCCCTCCTCAAGCACCCATTTTTGTTTGCTCTGTCAGTAATTCTTCCCTACAACAGCGAAGGCATCAGCAAGATACAGTGAGTGAGGAGGCTGACAGGATAAACTATCTTTGTTTTGACTTCCTAGGCCACAAAGACAATTTTAAATGCACTTATTTTTGTGGGTACAGGAGCTCCACTTCCCTTCAGCGGCTCTAAGATTTTATAGATTCTAAAAGCTACAACAAAATTCATAATGGGGAAGACTCTTGCCCACTCACTGCAGCAACAAAAGAAAACCCCAAAACAAAAGCAACAACATAAAGAAATAAATGAAGTGTTAACCCAGAATATGTCTCGTTGAGTAAGATTTTTATTAACAGCTTTATAAAGCGTTAATAYTGCTTTTTAACAATCTGAAAAAAGTAATACACTCTTCACTGTGACCTGTTGGAACACCGTAGTGAGCACAACAAAAGCCAGATATTTAAGGTCTCTAGGAAAAACATGATAAATCCATTAGTGGCTATTAAGCACAACGATCTGGAATGCAATTCCTCAGGAAATTGCTAATGCCATTGAGTGCACATGTAAGGAAAGAATCCTTCTGTTCTGCTTCACTCCTTCAATATTTGTTTATAAGAAGCTGTTGAAGAGGTTAAGATATTAGGAGAGATGAGCCTACAGCCTAAATATAGTGCTTGCTTTGTTCYTAAAGCTCAATATGTGATCCTGAGATGCATCACAATCATTAAATTTCCTGCTAYATCTAGGATACTGATAAAAAATGCAGGTGAAGGTAAGGTAATGTGGAAATACAATTAGCAAGTGTTTGACTCTTTCAGCCCTGCTGAAGAAAAGAATGATACTTAGAATCCTTAGATTCAAACAAAAACAAAAAATGAAAAAAAAATTGGATATGCTGACACCTGCCTATAGTGGCACTCAAGTTCTRAAGTAGGTTTAGATTGAATATTAGAGAGAAATTCTTCTCTGTGAGGGTGGTGAGGCACTGGGACAGGTTTTTTAGAAGAAGCTGTGGATGTCCCATCCTGGAAGGATTTAAGGCCAGGCTGGATGGAGCTCTGAACAGGCTGGTGTAGTGGAGGGTGTCCCTGCCCATGACAGGGGGGTTGGAACTGGATGAGCTTTAAGGTCCCTTCCAATCCAAGCCATTCTATAATTCTGTGATGATTTTATTAGGTCTATACAGTATCACCAAAGCTCAGACTAATTTGAATTTAGAATGGATTAGGAGATATATGCCCAAAGCAGCTTTCAAGCAAAAGTCATTAGCCAAATAWAAATGTAACTATGATTCCTTGGAAGTTATATTTAGGGATTATTTTACACAACATATCAATCATTAAGAAATTAGAAAATTATGGGCGATGAGCTAAAAAATTGGTAGGATGGTAAATGATATTGAGGGCTGGAATTTTAAAGAATGATCTCAAGCTATTCAGAGGGAGGTAAAAAACCTGTTTCACTGCTGCTTGTAAAAATGTTCAGAGGTGTCAGCCTGCTCAGTTCATCAAAGAAAATTTGAAAGGTGACTTGACAGCAGAGTATGAGCACTTCCAAAGAGAAAAAATATGGGCTTCTATAGGTCTCTAGCACAAAAAGGCTTAATACAATCCATAGCTGGAAGCCAAAGCCAGAAAAATTCAAAGTAACTATTAGGAAAAACCTACCAAGAAAAGTAATTCATTTTCTACCTCTCGATGTCTTCAAATGAAAACTAGACATCTATCTAAAAAATACACTTCAGTCAAGCACAAGCTATTCTACACAGTGCCTGAATACACTGGTGAAAATAATGTTTGCAGTACACACAAGATCAAAACACACACTCACTGGTCAAGCTTAGTATAATATTTTATATACCTAGTTTCAGGGACTATCTATGTAACACTAACCACAGTTCTTTTGTTTCATTTTCTTTGTCAGTGAATGTTTTTTAATCATACCAATCCTTGCTCTTGGAAACATTTACAGAGACCCCCTCCTACAGTGATATTTTTGTTCTTTCTAAGGTTCTGCTATACTATTTCTTATTGCTAACAATAAAAATTATTGTTACAAACTATACATAACTGTTTTACACTTCAACTTACTCAATTTACCTAGGATTTTTTTTTCTTCTTTTAAATATGCATTCTGCAAATTTGTTATTTGTGGTCAAGAACAAAACTTGAATATTTCTTTTTAACTGTAATGTAAGAAATTCAGTTTTTTTGTTGTTCAGTTTGATAGTTCTATTACTTTCCACCCTCAGAAAGAGCTACAGCATGTTCAAATCACTATAATTCTTTTTCCATGACTTGCAGTTCACCCTATAATTCTGTTTCCAATTATATGATGTGTAAAATACATACTCCACAAAATGGGTGAATATTCTCAGCTCTATTACAAACCAATCTAACTTCTTTGGTATTTCTTTCTCAGTACCAAATGTATTATGCTCAAAAACTCCTTGGGATTGTTACAATACTATGAGTCTGAACAAGGCAACAATTTTCCCTTTTACCCACACTTCTTTTCTTAAATGTGAATGCATCAAGTTCTTGTAGACCATTCTCACGCACAATGCTAAGTTTGGCACACTGCTGGTGTGGACCATCTGAATTTCACATTTACTATAAAAAAGCTTGATCTCTTTCTTTGAAAGCTTAACACCTTTAGCTTGGTTGGAACTTCAATTACTTTATTATTATTTTTTAAAAAGGATCTTAAACAATACATTCCTATTTCATGCTGACACCATGGAATGTGAACAATAAAAGCTCAGTCACACTTCTGATCAGTCAACCACCTTCCTTCAACTGCTTTCCAGGCAGTGCTGCTACTGCCTGCCAGCACAGCCACATGCACATCCCATACCTGGGAACCACTGGGTGAAAAGTGTTTCAGTCTCTGCCAAACCTATAGAAAAGTCTAATTTTGACTGAATTACATCATTGTCCAAAATAGTATTATTGGACTGTTCTTTGATCACCATGCCTTGGATATTAACAAAGGCATCCAGGCATGTTAGCAGCCTTAGAGAGCAAGTGGTAGAATTTTTGAGTATCAGTCTGCATCAGCATGTTAATTAAACAATTTAACCACAAAGTTTKACTTGCTTGCTTTTGGGCTATCTAAAAGTTTCCATTTTTTCAGCATGGAGATAATCTATTTGGAAAAGCATGGTTCAATGTTTATTGAAAAAAAAATGCTGTGTAAGCTTAAGTTCATCAAATACTTGATCACAAACTGTGACCGTGTTCACAGGGGTCCCAGGATGAGGGAAGAGATGAGGATYTGACTCCATGTTTCAGAAGGCTTGATTTATTATTTTATGATATATATTACATTAAAACTGTACTAAAAGAATAGAAGAAAGGATTTCATCAGAAGGCTAGCTAAGAATAGAATAGCAAAGAATGATAACAAAGGCTCTGTCTCAGAGTCTATGTCCGAGGTAGCTGGGCTGTGATTGGCAATTAATTAGAAACATCCAACATGGGCCAATCACAGATGCACCTGTTGCATTCCACAGCAGCAGATAATCAATGTTTACATTTTGTTCCTGAGGCCTCTCAGCTTCTCAGGAGGACAAATCCTAAGGAAAGGATYTWKCATAAAAGATGTCTSTGACAACAAACARCAAAAATTATCAATTGCAACGACAGATTTTTTGCCCTTACTCTTATGAAATACAGTGCATTATGAGTGGTCTCATGAAGCCAAAAAGATTAGTGGTGGAGCAAATTGACAGCAAATCACAGTAGAAGTACCAGGAATAGGAATCACAGAAGATGCTGAGCTGGAAGGAACCCATCAGGTTCGTTGAGTTGAGCTCCTGGTCCTCACAGGGCAGATTTGACAGCTGACAAAGTAACACAAATATTTCCTATGCTAATGAGGAATTCTGCATGTGCTGTGTGAGCTTCAGTAGAATGAACATGGCAGCTGAGCCTGTGAGGTTTTACTCTGTATTATCAGAATGAACTAAGCCTCTGCAGGTGACTTGGAAGAGCTCTTGCTCCTCCAAAAAAATTTTTTTCCACTCACAATCTACACAAAGCTAACCAGCTTGCTCCTCAGACAATGTCTAATGCCTAAGTATTTAATACTTYTGTTACTACTGGTATTGTTGTATTMTGACCTCTGTAMTGACTGAAATGTGCTGAATAAAATGAGCAAATTGTGCCTCGTGATTTGATGAAACTCCTACCTTTTGCTTGYCACATTCATATTAATGGTGATAAATTTTTTCTTCAAGAGTAACTTTGTGATATTTATTTACTCTGTGCTTTCTGATTCAAAATAAGAAATTTAAAATTTATTTTTGCTTCAGTCCCAGAAGATAAGATTAYAACATCAAAGGAAGCAAGGTATAGGGTAACTACATTCATGTAAAGAGCTGATACCATGAATTCTATGATTCTCTGAYACCATGGCATCAGAGAATCATAGAWTATTCTGAGTTGGAAGGGAAMGACAAGATTCATCAATGTCAAACTCCTGGCCCCAAAAATCACACCATGAGCSTGAGAGCAAKGTTCAAAAGCTTCTGACACACTGTCAGGTTGGTGCTGTGACCACTGSCCTGGGGAGTCTGTTCCAGTGCCCAGMCACACTCTGGGTGMAGAACCTTTTCCTGATATCCAACCTAAACCTCTCCTGACACAACAYCAGGCCACTTCTGAGTCAAAAGCTCCTCCCAATTTAGCACCATTGCCAAATTCCTCAATATTCCTTCAAGACTGTGTCCAAGCCATTGATGAGGATSTTGAAGAGAACAGGCCCTGAAACAGAGCCCAGCAGGACCCCAGTAGTGACTAGCAGGGTTTACTTCTGCCTTCAGGCTTCTCAGTGACTGAAATCAAACTGCTTCAGTACCAGTGAAGAACAGGCAAAACCTGTAGGCTAAAATAGAATTAAAAATCAAGCTAAGATAWAATTAAATTAAAACCTGTGAAATTTACTTGGTTCTGATGTAGCTGGCATGTATGCATAATGATTAACATATYTACTTCAGTAACTATATGCAATAAGACAAAGTCAATCTTTACCAGGATCAGAGCCAAAATTACACAAATTACAACCATATTTTTCTCTTACAGTACACTGAAATATTTAGATTTGTCATAACTGAGACTATTATCTGGATTGTGCTGTCATTTAACAGATGAAGGGCCTACATGTAAGTWTTAAATTGGTTAAAAACCAGCTACAGAAAAGTTAACCATCACCAGAGTTAAGCAGCCAGAAATTCYGAAAACTCAAAGCTATTTTTTACATTCATGTCAGAGATACAAGAATTATATTATGTATTGGACAAGAACATTGCTTTTAATGTGAAAGATTCCATTTTATATATAAGTATGCATAAAGCCAAGCCACTGTGTTAAAAGGTTACTATGAAGTGAACAGCTTCTTATTCATCAATTGTAAATATCTAATTTACTATCCTAAGACTAGAAAGTAGATTTGCCTAACTCATGTCACTAAAACAGACTTTCACAAAACCATTATAAAGATCACTTTGTTACCTTAATATCTTGGTCACAATTTTAGTGAAAGAAAGAAGATTAAAGAAGGATTTTGTGCCCATTCTCTGTATAGATAAATCCCTAAACTAATGATTAGAGTTTTAAGAGCTGCAGCCCATTAGCTAAATGCTATAAGGGGCTACCATCTTGATTATATAATACTCTTTGAATGGCTGATTATAGAAGTCTAGCATTTTAAATTGATGAACACTCACTGACTGTTTGCTAACTTTTAATGCATTATTTTAAAAACTGTAAAATACCATGAGTTTTTAGAACTTTTTTCTAATTTGAAAGTCAGTATTGGGACTTTGTGCTTCTGCTGAAATAGGAACAGGTTTTGAAAAATGAATACCTTTAAGAGTTTCCAGAATATTATTAGAGTACTSTTGCAATTGGAAGACAGAAATCAAGCTCATTTGAAAACCTCTTTGTGGATTATTAACATTATCTTTAAGCAAAAGAAAAATGCTGTGAGACAGTGGGATGGTTACTGCCCAGCTGGACAGAAATGTGTCTCATCACTTCACAGAGATCTAAAGTGATTGCTACTTTGCTGTAGGAGGAACTACAATGGCAGTAGACATTTCTTGTTCATTCATTATTTAGCCCAAAAATTTTCTAGACTTCATCAGGACAYGCAGAAGCACCATGAAATCCATTTCTTCAGATCCATCAGTATGTGATTACTTGTAAGAGTAACCACATATGTGGCAGTATTACCAAAAGGCAAAGGAAGGAGTGTTCTCAAGGCTTAGTGTGCCACTGCCATCAAACTACTGAGATATTTCTGGTAAATTTATTTATTCTGGTGTTTATTTGTTTATTTACTATGGCAGGTTAGTAATTTCATAAAATAACTTTGCATTCATACTCCTGTAATTCCGTTGCTTAGAATCACCAGGAACATTTTCACAAAGCAAACACACAGAGACAAGGTCTGATTCTTTCTTTCTTTCATATTGGCTCCTGTTGTTATCCTTTTTTAAGGTGCAGGGTTTGATCATAGATAAATAGAAAAACTTTCACCCAAAGTAATTAGAATGGTAGGATGGTATAGAAAGGAGTAAATTATTTCCAGCAAAATACAACAGATAGATGTGTAAGCAATTGATGCATTTCCTTAGCTATTTTCTCAAATTAAAAAAAAAAAAATTAAAATACCAATTTTTCATACTTTATTCAAGTTTTCCTTTTTTTTCCACAGGCATTAAGAGCTATAAAGTGTTTCAGCTATTCATAATGTAGTTACATGAGACAGTAATTTAAAGACAACCAACTAAAGCTGATGCCTTTGTTCTCTTTTCTATGGATTCAGCAATGACAACTTGTTGGTACTGCAACACACTGATGGCTAAAATATTTTTGAACCCAGATAGGATAATTTTTTTAAAAGCAATGCACTGAGATCACCAGGTGATGGAAAGTCTTTTCCTTGTGGATGCAAACACTGATAAGAGGATGAAGAGAAAAGATTTAGGGCATAAAAAAATAAATCTCTTTGCTTCCTCTTGCAGAAATTAATAACAATAAATCTTCCAAATTACAAATCGAATTTGAAATAATATATGCAGGCTTTTCTGTGGTATCACTTCTGTCTCACAGAACACCTTAGCACAGCTCTTCATTTTCAATCTAATGTAGCAGCTAGGAATGCAGATACATGGTTTATTGTTTTTAATTAAAATACAAARCATATTGTACAACATGAGTTCATAATTTATAAGTTTAAAAGTAATATGTTCCAAATATGTGACTGAAATCTGTAGAAGAAAATGAGTGGATGAGTCACGTGCAACTAAGAATTGATAACCAAGCACTGGGACCAAAGATTTTTCTGGTTTACTACTTGAAAAGTCTGAGGAATTTCTGGCAGTTACAACACATCATTTGTATCTCAKTTGCATCAACAGCATCAAATATCTGCCTTATTTTACCTTAAAACAATATTAAATAAAAATGGAACAATAGAAAGTACAGTTTGGGTTGAAGAGTATGTCTGCAGGAATTTTCAAAACAGAAAAAGATAGCTAAAACTTCAGTATTCAAACTGTTATGGAATGGCACTTACCTGCTTCTTGGGTTTCATTTTTCTTCAATTCCTATGTATTTCTCATGCCAAAACCCCAGATTGTTGAATTCTCTTTTCTATTAAACCACATTTATTGTCTTCAAACAATGAGACCAACAGGATTTTGCATAGATGTTAGAATTACAGGTTACTATTTTCACTATGCAGACAAAGCAATAATGGTGAGTAAAAGAAAGCATACAGCCTGGGTAGAACCTAAATCACAAGTGCTACTTGTGATTTTAAAACAGTAAATACTGAGCACAGGATGAAAAGGACTATAAAAATCAGCCAAAGTTATGGATGCATGCAGACTCCCCTGAGATTGGAAGTTGGCAATACTAGGATAGTGCTAGCAGTGTAGAATTCTGCAACATCTGATGAACTTAAAAGAATGCAAATTTAGATGAAGCAACAATGTAACCTATAGTGATAATAAAAAATGTTATTAGAGGAAAAATTATGGAAACTCCTTTTTTTTTAGCTATTTAAATTTGGCCATGAGCTGGAGAAAAAGTTAGAAGAAAAGCCCTGTACTGAGRAGTAATTGAGGAAGGATACATTGACAGGATGACAGATCAGTTTGTTTTTAATACCTGGGATTTCTAAACCACAGTCAATAATATCCTGCAAGAATATGCCAGTAATGCTTTGCAGAATATATATTAAGTGTCAGGAGACAATTCATATGTTGCACTATGTAAAATTTATCTTTTTTTTTTTCTTCAATGACCAGCTGAATTTTATGAACAGCTGATGAAATCTGCAGTCAATTCCCAAGTACTGGTTTCTTTTCTGCCTTATGATTTTTCAGAGCTTGAATAGGTTTTACTAACATCTACTCCAAAAGCTTTGCAACTCCACCTCTCCAAACCAATAAATGCATTTCAAGGACTTTTATGGGTCTTGTAACATTTTAAAACAAGCCAGCAACATGCACGTTTACATTGCTTAACAGATAAATTTCTGATGTTTTACATCTTTCTGGTGCAAGGCAGKGCACCACAAAGGTTAAAAATCCACAAGCTATGACCCTTATTAATGTTGCTGTTGGCAGTAGGAATGGAACATGCAGAGTTGCAGATTATTTTTTTTTTCACTGCTTCAGAACATATAGAAATGGGTAGAAATTCATGATAATTTTCTAGATCAGCATCAGARCCATTTAGCTGTAAAACCTCTGATTTGGTTTATACACCACTCTGAGCACAAAAATCCCCCTTGAATTTAAAAGCATACTGGAGGCATTTCAAAGAAGAATTGCCCCTGTGCTGTGGAAACAGCATTCCATGCTGCCACAGGTAAAGGGAGAAGGGAAGTGCTAAAAAATCAGTTTCAATTCCAATAGAGAGGAACAGCAGAAGAGCAATCAGCACAGGGATTCACAGCAAACACAAGGGAAGCATAGGAGCCATTTTACAGGTATCAGCACAAATCAACAGGGAAACCAGGAAAGCCTCATAGTGGGATGGTCCTTGGCTTCTCACTAAGAATCATTAGGAAATATGATTACCTTGAGCAGATTATAAAACCTGCCATTCTTGCGGTTTGAATCAGCCCCTTGAACACAAACAGGTTTCTTACTGATTTGATTSTTTTGGCCTTATTGATCATAAATTATCATAACTCCATTACATGATTTTGATAGGCTTTTTTATTTAGAGTGCTTTACAAATAGACAGAAATGCAAGCCCAGACATCTTTTTCAGTGAATTCAAATGCATGCCCTTACATACTACATGTAGTATTCTCTCCCAGAAAGCCAGAGCAGAACCAGTGCTACTGGATAAGCAATACACTATAATAACACAGCAGCAAAAATGATGTCTTGGCAACTTGTAACACTTTGGTGATCCCTTATATCAAACACTGGATCAATTCCCTACTAGGAAAGGCTAAAGAATAAAAGCTACTTTATGAGATAAATCCAACTGTAAATGTATCCCATATCTGACATCGTATTTCAGATATATATGCTGAAAACCACTGGTGGAATGAGTGGTTTAATGAAACAAACACACTTATACAGGAAACTGAAAGTTTCATCTACCTTTTAGKCCTGGAAAACAACAAATCTAAATAACAGCTTCATAAACAACAGTTGAATACTGAAACACACTTTTGGTATTAATATTCAGTCTTATGCCAAAACCACTCTCAGAAAAACTCTTAAAGCCTTTTCATGTAAGTTAGTTATCTAAATACTGAAATCTATTTGGTATACATTTAGTAATAAGCATTTATATAGAAATATTCCTTTATAAATTCAACCTATAGTCACAAGCACTGCAACTTTATCACAAGTCACACTATTCAGCTTTTTTCTTTCTCAATAATTTATGATACTGGAGCTTTGAATTCACATGATAATTTCAAGTTTCAGTTAAAAGCAAAGACATGAGTTTCATAAGCAAAAAGAAAAGAATTCAACATTAAAATCCAAAGACCTTATTTCCTACACGCTAACCAAATTTCATGCTCCCTAATTGACAAGGCAACAATCATTTATAATTTTAACATTCATGGAGAGAATGTGGTAACATGCCAAAGAAACAGAGCAGCACCATATCACTAGTTAAAAAAAAAACAAACAAATAATAAAAAAAAGACCAAACCAAACAAACCCAAACCATGTTTTTTTAATGGAGATACATCTCTTGAACATTTAATTCTCAAGAATGTAATTTCCTGTATTTTAGAAACTTACTACTGTAGGCACTGACGTAGGATGCAGCCAAACAGATATTCTGATCAGATTTGAAACTTCCTGAACTTGACTTACACTGTTATCTCCTTTTGATTTCCTACAGCTGGTCTGAAGAGGAGTAAAGAGCTGATTAGATTGGAGACTGAAACATTTTCAGCAGGTGGAAGTAGAGAGCAGAAAAAAAACCCCTATCCTTGCTTGTACACAAGGCAGGCAATTTTGGGGGTGATCTCTTTTCAAAAAGCTATGTCAGCTCTTGCTGAAACCATGAACAAAATCTAAAGAATAATTTACCACGGTTTTAGTTAGTTATATAAAGTCTGTGATAGACCTAGGAAATGCTTTTTTTTTTTTCATGATAACTCAGTTCTGCCCAGTAGGACAGCCACTATTTAAATGTTCATGTTGTGTTTTTCCTTTTTGTCTCTGAAAGAGTTTTACTTACAGTTTAAATTATTACCTGGAAAAAAAAACCAAACCACAAAAACAAAACAAAACAAACAAACAAAAAAACCAAAAAACCCACAAAAATAAAACCAAATAAACCCAAAACAAAAGAAAAACAAACAAACAAAACCAAAATATAAACCCACAAACAAACAAAAAACCCACACCCACCAACAAACTGTGTTTCACAGTGAAGGAAGATCCCCTGCATGGCTCTAGCACTCAGTATTTTAGCTAAATTCTGACTCAGTCCTATAGCAATTGGGACTCAGAGCACTGCAGAAAGTCCTTTTGCTGGAGAGGCCAAACTGCCTCAAGATTGCTAACATACAAAGGACATGATACAATGCCTTAATCAATGTATTTGAAGTCTTCTGCTGTTTTATGTTGTCACTAAAATGGCATTACTCTTTGCACACATGTTTCTTTACTGTGTCTCTTGACTGATCTGCTRCTGGAATTAATAATTTGGCTGGCAATCAGGGAACCATCACTTATATGATACCTTAGTCATTCTTCAAAGTCAAGTCTTTGAGAGAATTTTTGAAGTTATAGAAACCACTTTCAAGCATTAATAATTYCCTCTGTTGCAAGAGATCTGCTTCTTTGTTAGCATCCAAAGAAAAATACTCCAAAGTATTTACACCCATAAATATMATCTGTAATAGTTCAAAATCAATCCTAAAATGTGCATGCAGGCAGCACTGTACAAAGCACAATTTCCCCTACTTCTAACTGCTTTCTTTTGTTAATAAACCCAGCTATTTACTACAAGTTTTCTRTGAGTTCAGCAAGTAAATGATCCAAAAGACTCTGCAACTCCAATCTTAAAGTTAACTGACTAATTTCAAACTAGAGGACTCAGTCCTGTATTGCCATGATTARAAATATTACATACAGATTCCAAGTTAGAAATATTCACTCAAGCCAAACATTTTGATCCAGGTTAGTGTTACTTCTTAACAATATCATTAGAACTTAATTGAAATAATAGAAATGGAGCAGCAAAATAACCCACTCTGGTTTTTTTGGGTGTTTTTTTGGTTTGTGGTTTTTTTTTGGGGGGGGGTTTGTTTGTTTTTGTGTTTTTTAATCTAGTCTCTGTCTTCATTTGAATGAATCAATTTAGAATATTAAAATTAAAAAAAAAAACCTTATGTCTGTGTTTCATTTCTTTAGTGGATAAAAGCACATTAGCAGTGAATCAGTTAATCTAAGCACTTCTGCCCACAAAAATGATATGYCAATAAAAGCAATCTGGAGTACAGGGAATTTTTGCAGCCTTATGGTACAGATACCTAGAGAGGTGAGGAAAGCTAATTCACCCCCCTACCTTAAAAGCAGCAGAGTGATGTCATCACAAGCTTTTTCTTGTAAACACAGTCATGACATAAAGATAAACTAATTCTCCTCAGMCCCACAAGTCTGCATCCAGGTATCTCTGACATGCAGCACAACCCCAGAGGTTATAAAACCAAATGAAGAATACAGCGAGGTCTTCTTTCATACAGTAAGAAATAAATGTCCTTTTTACTCATAAATGCATATCCCTACTTCAAGCTTGTATTTGTTTTATTTGAGTTATGTATATCAAAGCAAAGTTCCTATTACACAAGATGGGCTGAGGCTACAAACATCTATAAACATGAGACAAGAAATTCTTTGGAGATGGAATGGGGGAAACAAGTCTCTCTTTTACTCGCCAGACCTTTTGAAAATTGGAAGCATGTGTATGGAGGCATGTCTGCACAACTCATCAGAACCCAGGATGTGTTCCTTTGCTGGATATTTCCTGCTGTACTACAGGAGAATCCCTACTGTGGAGGCAGTTTGCATTGCAAGGCTAGCAAGGCAGCGGAGCTGGAAGTGACACTGTGTGCCTCTACCCTCAGGGCAAGTCAAGAGCAGTGCCACTTTCATCTCTGCCAGCAGACAATTCTGCCTCCAGGGCAGCCTTCTATCTTTACAGCAGGTATTTTTTTTCATGTCAGCCCCACAGCTGAGCATCCAAAGCCCAGCAAAACCTACWGCCTGGAGTGACACAGCTCTGGCTGCAGCAGCAAACACTGTGCCTCCAGGTAGGAGCTCTGACCACCCTTTTATTTGTTGCAATGGCTTAACTTCTTTKTCCATCTCAATTTGGTATGTCTAGCATTGGCTGAATTGGAAGACCTGTTTTTATGCTGATGAGCCCCTCCTGGCAGAAGTGATCACACTGTGAGGAGAAAATTCAGTTTTGTTATGCCTCAGCAATGGCTGTCAGAGGCGCAGGGGGAAGGGGTCGCACATGTGCCACATGCAGGAGGCAACTAAAAGAAGCAGRAGGCAACTAAAAGAAGCAGAAGGCAACTAAAAGAAGAACTTTGCTGGCCAACACCTCGAATGGGACAGCCAGTTGGAGACACTGAACTGCCCACAGGGGCTTCTCCAGTCAGATGGAGGAAGGTTGGATTGGCCGAAGCAGGCAGGCCTTGGGAGAGGCCATAAAAAGTAACTGAGTCACAGGCCTCGGGGGGGCTGTGAAGCTCATAGTTCTGTCTCTTTGAGACTTGCTTTCTCAAAACTTGCTTTTGAATCMGGGCTTTTTGAGTCTTATGCCTTTTGCCCTGACCCCAGCCTGCCTTTTGGCTCTGCTGCCCTCTCTGGCTCTTGCTTGCCCTTGAATCTCTCTTTCCTCCCTGTGCCCCTGACCAAGGCCCGTCCTGCTTTGCCCCTGGGTTGCTGCCTGAGCCCCCTGCATCCAACCCTGCCCAACCTCTGATCCAGCCCGCTACTGCAATCCTCTCTGGGACCCTGCCCAGAGTCCTGCTCCTCCTGCCCAAGCACCCCTGACTGTGGCCACGGGAGCCATGTGTGACCGTGTTCACAGGGGCTCTTGGATGAGGGAAGAGATGAGGATCTGACTCCATGTTTCAGAAGGCTTGATTTATCATTTTATGATATATATTACATTAAAACTATGCTAAAAGAATAGAAGAAAGGATTTCATCAGAAGGCTAGCTAAGAATAGAATAGCAAAGCATGATAACAAAGGTTTGTGGCTCCTCTCTCTGTCTGAGCCAGCTGACTGTGATTGGCCATTACTTACAAACATCCAACATGTGCCAATCACAGATGCACCTGTTGCATTCCACAGCAGCAGATAATCAATGCTTACATTTTGTTCCTGAGGCCTCTCAGCTTCTCAGGAGGAAAAAATCTTAAGGAAATGATTTTTCATAAAAGATGTCTGTGACAGCCATGCCCAGGCAGGCACCATGCTCAGCCCTMACCTCCTGGACATCGAGGGTGCTCCCTGACCTCCRGTGGTAACACCCTGTTTTTCTCTCTTTCTCTCTTTCCCTCACATTCCTTTCCCATTTTCCTTCCTGCTGTTCTTCTCTACCTCTCTCTAGTAGGGTAACTCCTTTTTATTTTGTTTTTTTTTTGTTAACCAATAAACGATTTTCAGATACAGTGTTTGTCTTGTTTGGCTTAATGTCGTTCCTCTCTACTTTTAAAAGAACTCCTYGCTGTTCCGTGCAGTGGAACACAACACACACTAGCTGGTGGCCTGGAGGTGCTGTAAGCCCCACAGCAGAACTGTCTGCACTGCCTCCCTTCTTCTGGGACATGCTAATCCAGCTGTGTTCTCCTTGGAAAAATTGCAATCCCAGTTTGGAAGCACACTGGGAAATGACACTTGGTACGTTCACTGTCTGCAGGGCAGATACTGCTCTGGAAATGTGTCTCACGTCCTGAGAATTCCCACTCTGGATCACTAACAGTGTAATTTCTGTTTTTCAAGGCAAAGCTCGCACTGCTAAACGATTGGCACTGCAGGCACACTACAGCACTGGGAGGGAAATTTGGAGTCAATGTTGGGTCGCTTCTCTGGAAACAGTGAGACTCATCTGGGAGAACAAGTGAAAGTAATCCATAAAAAATCCATAAGACTGATCATGTAAACTTAACCTAACTGGAGGGAAGGACTTTAACGAGGACCACAGCTTATTTCTGCCAGGAACATAATTTTTAAAAGGAGCATCACAACAGACAGAGCTGCTTTTGCAGAATATGGAACCCGTCCTAGACCTCAGATTGCATTAGTTAAAACTTTCTAATATTTTCCAAGCTTGTATTAAATTAAACATAATCCATTCTTTGTCAAAATATGATATTTTTCTTTTCTAAACCTGTGATAAATTCTACCATCTTTATTCAAAATAAGCACAGTTTTGCATTACAGTGATTAAACCACACCATATGAGGCAACTGTAAAGGCAATGACATCTATATGCCTATAAAATTATTTCTATAAATACATATATTTCTGAACAAACCTATACCTACATTTAAAGTAACAACTTGCAGCATCCCCAGAGGTAAGACACTACTTGAAATAGTTCAAGCTATGGTTACTTGTGCCTGGTTTTAGTGTGTTACAAGTGTTAGAGCTGTTAAGGTTTTGCTGCATGATCTGCTGTTTCAAAGCCACAAGGACATGATCTAACTCAATTATAACCCACAGCTGACCTGTGAAGCTGTATTAGCTGAACTTACAAAAGAACCACCAGAACCACAAAGTAACTCGGTGCACACGAGTCTGATTCTCATGGTTCATGTGTCATGTTTCACAGGTCATGGAGAGAACTCTAAAAGGAGATCTTGACAGGCTAAGTACAGTATGTAAGATTAATAGAGCAAACAAAAACAAAATAATGCTTTTCTGCTTGCAAGTACAACAGAGAAGTTCATTCTTCTAGAAAATCTTTACACTGCATCACAGCATATCCTTCTCATTGGAAACAAACACTTTTCCTCCCAGATTTACTGCTTTKCTCAAACCACTTAAAGTGCCATATACATTACTGTTGTATTGTTTGCAAAGATTTTACAAGATAAKCTATTTCAGTTTGTAATTTACAAAGAAATTGAAATTACTTTTAAGCGCTTCATGGAAGCACGACAAAAGCTATCAAATGCCMAAAAAATTCCTTCAATTTCTTTTTCACCCATCCTATTCCTCATGCAGTCCTGGAAAGCAGTGAAAGATGGAGAAAGAAGGAGCTAGACTACGTGTAATTCTGAATATTTTACGATGTTGTTAATTAAATGTGTTATATTGCATAGTTCCCAGCAATCCAGTGCTGCAATCACACAGCTGTATATACATACAGAAGCAGACACGTGGTGTAAACTATCATGGTAGTAATATTAACAACAAAAGCTAATGAGCATTGGATCTTTTGAAGACATTCCAAGACAATACAAAATGGAATGTGACTCTGCTGGCTAGTAATTTCAGCAGTAGCTACTGTCCTGACATCTTGACATTACTGATTGCCAAGCCTTTGCTTTGTATTTATTGTATGTTTATACATGTATGAACATTTCTATATTACACAAACATTTGTAATTTTTTTCCCCCATCATTGATATATTTTCCCATATGAAACTGGCAGGAAGAATTTTTACTCGTAGGTTGGACTCGATGATCTCAAAGATCTTTTCCTGCTWAGTTAATTCTGTGATCCTGTGATTATTTATGCACTGACAAAGTTTTCCTTGAGCTGTGGAGGCCAAATCTTCCATCATAATATGAATGTGCTCACTGCCACTGTGAATGCTCAGATGGGCTCCTCAGACTATGCATCTTGTGTGTAAAATTGTGCTCAAACACCCTCAAACATTCACATTAATCTGAGGGGCTTTAGCCTAAAGAATTTAGGAGAAAAATTCAAATGCCACAACCTTGTCTGGGTATAATAACAACTTGCACTACAACCTTTTGGCCTGAATTTGTAGAAGCACTGTTTCACACAGCACTCATGGATTTCAACATGAGCAGTGTTTGTTCAGTGCTTGTAAAAGTGAGACCACATGAATTTGTCACTGTATGACAAGAATTCAACTCCCCTTCATTCAATTCAATCTGAGAGTGCAAAAAGACCAATAAAATAGGCTTAATTTAAACAAATGCTACGAGACAATTCCTCTGCAGTTTCCTGAAAACAATCCTTTCATCACTGACACTAGAGATACTTCTCAGCAGGAAAAAAATCTGAACTTATTTTGAGKTTTTTTCATTAAAAGTTAGCAAGAATCTGAATTTCTAATAGTGACTTACCCAAATCCCTAGATTTAAGAGAGAATTTTATTMATCATTTCATATGTATGAAAGAACAGCTCCTGAACAGAAGGAAAAAAGTCCTACAATTTTTAGATATCTTCACAGAATTATTGCTGATGGSACAAGATTATTATTAAGAAATGACTTAACTTAAAAGCAGATTGAGTTTATTTTAAAAATTGGCTTACTGGAATGCTTGAATCTTACATAAAACAACATGATACTTAAAGATGTCATCCCCAGTGCAGTTATTACTGTAAAACTAGAAGATAAACATTCAAAGCAGAGAAAATGTATTCCATTCGACTCAAAGTTCTTAGTAGGGTGATAAATATTTTGGAAGTGATTACACATTTGCTAAGAGAGCCGATTTATTTAAAGCCTTTAAAGGAGACTATAGCTGCCATGGATGTTAAGATTCATCTCACCTGGTTTCAGACTGCTGCACTAGAGATATTAATTTTTGGGCTAACCAGCCTGAGCACTCTCTAAAATTGCTGAGGATAAACTGACACTGTGTGTGATGTAAGTGGTGTGTTGCAGACCTCTGCCTCAGGATGAGATGAGCTGTATGTTAGAAGTGCTTACTTTTCTTCCTTTGATGTAGAAATTATGATAATAAGCTCCTAGTTTAAACAAAAGCAATGTGTACAGTGTGGTGGCATGTAACTTGTAAATATGTGAATAAATCCAGCAAGGTTTTCACTRTCCTAGAGCAGGCCTACACATATCTGACCTTGGTGTCACAGCCTAGTGGGCCAGGCTGAGGATTCAGACACAGTAGGGGACTAAACAGAGACCCATACAAAATGGTACACTTGAAACCCTAATTATGGTAAATAAATCAGAAGAAGTAATCAGGTTAAAATTTAAATATTTCAGAGCTGTGGTTTATTAATGAAGTAGATAAAAAAAAAAATTAAAAGAGACATTTAAAATAATTTTAAATAAGTGTCAAAAATGTCATTTGATTTTAAAAAAGTTGGCTTATCATTTTGGAAGTTCAAATAATTCTTAGGCTAGATCAATTTTCAAACAAAACCTGCTGTTATAAAAAGRGAGGTCAAATGTTTTGCTTTGGTTATACTGAACTGAAATAGTCACCATTTCTACTACAAAACCATTTATTTAAATGTATTTAAAAATGTTTTCCTTTTATGAGATAAAATTTGCAAGTTCAAGGTACAKGAACATGCAATGATTTCAAGCTCCTGTTCTGTTCAATGCTTACTTGTCCTTCTCAGATACATTTTACATTTTACAGATTCATAGTATTTGCTTAAAAGTCCAGAAATGTTGTCAAAAGGACTTACATTGCCTGTRGAAGGAAAAAACATGTGAATAGTTCAAAGTATACTTTTCCTTGTTCCAAGTAGTTTCCTAAAATAAATAATCCAGAGTGAAGACTATATTGTCACTAGCATTGATTCAGAAATAAATTGCCATGGTCAAAGACAAGATTATCTCAATTAAAAATAATATAGGCTATGTGAAATCAAAACTTACATTTAAATGTAGTTGATCAATGCAATGTGAGAGAATGCAAGTTCAATAATATTCAGAATGAAATATCCTGAGTCAATAGTTTAATTAAAGTCTCACTTGCATTGACTGTGCTTTAATGTTTGGTCTCGAACRTTTACTGAAATGTCAGCAAAAGGATGATGCAATACTCAAAAATAATTAGAAATGCAGTAAAAGAAAAGAAAAAATAAATAGACCTCCTAAAGCATAATGTATTAAATTTATGTTTTCTTCCTGAAATAAGAAGGCCACTAGATTTCCACTGTTCCAGAGTCCCAAACAACCTCCCATGTCAAAAAATGTGGTACAAAGATAGTGATGTGAATCACTACAGACACTCTGAAGCCCTTACACAGTCTCAAGTTTCTAATAAGTCTGGAAAACTATAAAAAAGAAACTTCTTTGCAAAGCAGCTCCAGTATTTGAAGAACTTTCATAACTTTGCAGACAACCCCCATCAACTGTTTAAGATTTTTCCCACAAATACAATAAATTATAGCATTCATCAACAAGAACACGGAGGACAGCAATGAAAGAAATATTACTAACTTGAGGAAACAAAATGAGAAGAAATCAGGGAATGATTGATATGGGAGGYTGGGAAATACATGTTCAGACTTAGTCAAGCAGGAAGACCTTTGATGAACTGAAGAGGGAGACTTGCTGATACAAAAGAAAGTTCAATTCTCTCCCCAAATACTTCAGCTGTGCAACAGAAAGGTTAGTAATGTGCACTCCAGTAACTCTTATATTTAGATTWTTGTTGTACAACTATACCAGTGTGSTYAGAATCACCRTAAGCAATGTGGCTTCAAGGCAATCACAACATCAGAATATGAAAAGTCACCAATAGAACTCACTAAATCCAACAAAAAAAAAAAATCAAAACTAGGTTAACACTATGTGGTTTTTTTTTCTGTAATATGACTGTGGACTTAGAAAGGAAAATATGTGCCTTCAAAAAAACAAAAAACAACCCACAACATGGTGACAGAATTTCACAGAATCACAGACTATGCTGAGTTGGAAGGGACCCATAAGTATCATGAAGTCCAGCTCCTGACCCTGCAGAGGACACCCCGAGAGTCACACCACGTGCCTGAGAGCATTGTCCAAAAGCTTCCTGAACTCTGTCAGCTTTGGTGCTKTGACCACTGCCCTGGGGGGCCTGTTCCAGTGCCCAGCCACCCTCTGGGTGAAAAATCTCTTTTTGATATCCAACCTAAACCTTTCCTGACACAATTTCAAGCCGTTTCCTTGAGTCCTGTCACTGGTTACAGAGAAGACATCACTGCCCCTCCACTTTCCCCTTGTGAGATGCTGAAGACCCCAGTGAGGTCTCCCCTCAGTCTTKTCTTTGTGCCTGACCCATGAGCCAGTTGCTCACCCAGCCCATAAGGTGGTTGGTTATGGCTTTAACCATGGATAACCCCATGGTTATCCAGTTGTGTGCTGAACATCTGGTCCAGAAGGGTCCCGTGACAGACAGTATCCAAAGTTTTGCTGAAGTCCAAAGAGATTACACCTACTGCCTTTCCTAGATCACCTAGGTGGTTACCCTGTGTGGAAGGAAATTGGGTTCAACAATCAGAAGGATTGAAATTGGGTTCAACAAGCAGGATTTCTCCCTCATGAAGCCGTGAGGGTTGTGACTGATGACTGTTTTTCAGTACTTCCCACAAAAATCTTTGCCATGATTTTACTGGGCATKAAAGAGAGACTGRYAGGCCTCCAGTTTCCAAGTTCCTSCTCCCTGTCCTTCTTGAAAATTAGGACAATGTTCTCAAGCTTCCAATCAGCTGAGACCTCTTCAGATCGCTAAGATGCCTCATAAATCATTGAGAGAGTATTTACATTGAGATCAGCAGCTCTTTGAGGATTCTTGGATGAATCCCATCAAGCCCCATAGATTTGTAGGGATGCAGCTGGAGCAGCAGATGCCACACATGCTCAGGGTTAACTGGAAGCTGATCATTCTCATAGTCATGGCCCTCCAGCTCAGGGCACTGAGACACCCTTGGTCCATTATCCATGTCAAAAGCAGAGGTAAAGAATGTGTTAAACATCTCCTCCCTGTCCATGTCCCTTTTTTTGTCAGGTGACCATCCTCATCCTGTGATGGGCTGGTGTTAATCCTACACTTTCACCATTATTATTTATATTACTTTAATATTAATAAAATTTGAGGAAATACAGTCAAGAAGTTACCAGCCAGAAGCTCTTCCACCAGCACCAAAGGAAAACTTTGGAGGTAAGTGTATTGTCTCTTTAAAATGTAAGAATTTTATTGAAGACCAGAGTTGTCATCACAGGTTAGAGAGAAACAAAAGCATCTCAGAGAGCTTTGAAAAGGAATTGCACATTGTGGATGGATGCATGGATGAGCAAATCAACAAATAAAGCTGCTTAGGCATCTCAGTAAAATTTAGCATTGCTCTACAGTGCATGGAGAAATAGCATGGTGAGTAGCAACCACTAACGGATAAAAAATAATTTAAAATTTACTATAAACTTAAAGTAACCTGACTACCATTTCTGAAACCTTAATTTTTATAAAAAAGAATCCCACAGACCATAGCAAATGTCAGCCATAATTAAATGTCTTGAAATTAAATGTAATTRTTCCTTCCTGAGGGCTAACCAAATTCTTTTCAGATTCCTGCTGTATCTGCATCACTGGGGAAAGAGAAAAGTGATTTAAGACAAATTCCAAGTCAGTTTTCCTTTCATTTTAGCACTTTGAATTTAATAGGAAGATTATGCAAGTCTCACTGCCTTTTCCTTCCATCTCATGTCAGCCGGAGTGGAAGAGTTTGCATTATTCAAGGTCAATTAAGCCATGCAAATGCATTCTAATTGATTTTACAGTAGTAATAATAACTCTCTCCTCAGAAGGATGTGCTGGATTTCTTAAAAAAAAAAAAACAAACAAAAAAACCAACCCTAAACCGCTTACAATAAAAATAGCATGGGTGTTTGGGAATTAACTGCTGAAAATAACCAAATAGATATATGAATATAATAATCATGAACTGGTAGTGGTACAGGTTTTAGGTACAAATTCTTCAAGATTTGAGCCATAGCTCTAGCCTTGGAGCATCAGKGATGTCAGTCATAAAAATTGTCTCACATTCTGCTACTAGCATTTAAGRGAAAAAAAAAGGTGTTTATTTAGTTAGCAAATTATAGCAATTTTTTAACTTGAAATCAAGTTTTCAAAAACATGTCTTGACAACATTCAGTCCTGAGTGTAAATTATGAAAAATGGTGGTACATAATTTATTAACGTTATTAAACTCTTAAAGATATGCTTTTTGATAAACATTGCTTGCAATGTAAACTAAACTTGAAAAATCTGATCTCAGTGGCTTTGCCAGTATAAATGTACCATAATATCATAAGAAAATGTTCCTAGTCAATGGGATATTTCAAACCCAATAAAATGACACTTCCATGTAGCTTAGTCCAAGCCTCTCTGCCCACAATAAACACAGGTGTATTGGTCATCAGAGTTCAGTTCTGCAGCAAACATCTTCTGTTTGAATAGCATGACCCAGCTCAACAAGGGGCACATCTGTGGCACTGTGRAGTCAAGGTCTTGAATATAAACTCTGTCATGTTGTGTTCATATTTAAAGAACACAGTATTTACACACCAGTTGCACTTGCAGTCATGCTAACACAGAGTCTTACCTGAAGGATCACAGCTATATGTTGGAAAAGGCAAAGAAAACCACCTTAATTTGCTTTCCTGCTGTATCTGACATTGTGAACACATCTAGCCCCTTTCAGAAAAAAAAGGTCGTAGGGTAAGACTTAAAACCATGGGTGATGGTCAAATAAACATTTGATCTTCCCTTAATRTAGTGARATTATAGAGCAGAGAAATGACCCATCTGAGACCAGCTGATCATGTACTTCTGCCTGTTCCATTCCAGYACAAACCAGGAGTGAATAAGCAACRCAAGACAGAGCAAAGGAAAAGGATCATGCAGACATACATTGTTTTTAGGAGGCAGAGAGTATCTTCCAGGTGAGACAAGAGCCTAAYTGCATGGCCAGGGCCCTCTACTCCACACCAGCATAAAGCAGCTCTGGAGAAGGAGCTGTGGATGCACTTTGGGTTTTCTTTCATATAGGTGGCAGCAACCAGTTACTTCATTTCAACCACGCCTGCCAGAGCCTGCCAGGTGATAGCAATGCAATGTGAATCACTCCTGAAAAATACAAGCTTTTTATAAAGTTTATAAATAGTGGCTATTKCTCTTCACCGAACACATGGCATTGTAGAAATGAAACCTGAAAAACTATCTAAACAAGAATTGCCTTCAGCTCAATCCTCGTAATAAAAATGTAACTTTGAAAGCCATTTTTTGGCAAACAAGGATCAGGAATTTGAGGGTGGGGGAAGATTCTTTCTGTAGAATCGCACTTTTCTTTGAAAAATATCATAAAAAAGCTAAAATGAAAGTCATCCATTTTATATTGCTGAGATTTAGCTGGAATCTTCTATGTTGATGAGATATTTTACACATAACACTTGGAAATTATACTTCTCAACACTCATTGTACTTAGCCCTTGTCCCCTTTAATAAAGAGCTAACAATATTTACCACATATTTATGTTAAAAGCACAGATCCAAGGATTCATTCATAATTCCCTCTTTTATGCAGCTATGGTTGTGAAACCACAGATGCCTTATTGAATGTGCACCCTCAAAATTATGTGATTGTATGCACATCTGTTCAATATTTAAAGCTATATAATACATATAAATAGAGTCCTCAAGCCACTCTGAAATACCCAACACCTGGCAGATRAGATAGCAGCTCACAGGAGTTTAAATACTGTATTTTAATTCACTTTTCTGAGGCAGTCAGGCTACATAATTACTAACTCATAGAGTTGAAAACATGACTGCATAAAACATTCCCCTTCAGATATATCTGACAGAGTGCACAGGTAATGTTTAAACACTTGTGCTTGATGTCTTATGCCTTAACATATGCTTCCTTCATCTTTTTGGTTACTGTTTGCTGTTTCTTTTTCMTGCCCTTTTGCATTCTGATGCCATTTGCCTGGCCAATTACCTGGAATACACTCATTCTTTCTGATTATTCTTCCATTCCCCGCTACGTTTTTCCTCACTTTGCTTCATTTTGTTCTGAAMATTTCCTCCTGTACTTTCCACATTCCTCTGAGTATGCTCCATGGAAAGGAGTGCTTTTATTCTGCATTACCACCTGAGTCTAAATTGTGGTGGCATCTACTGAAAGAAGCCAGGCCTCCTTGTCATCTCTAGCAGGTATKGCCATGCTGTCACCACAAGAAGCAAATAAAGGGGAGCTTCTGAGCATCTCTTCCAGGCTGAAATTTAGGAGTAGGAATGACAGCATGTTCTTTTGGGTTTTTTCACAACCTCAGTGGCACATCTATACAGCTCTTCCTGCTACTTACACTTTTTCATACAAGTAAGTAAAATATAAGATGCAAATATCACTAGAGGCAGCAGAACCTGGGGAGKGAAATCTAAAGAAAAATGTGGTGTACAGCTTGATATATGGATTCTTTTTGTTCTTATGCTATAAGACAAGTAAAAATGGACGATGTTTCAAACAATCTTTCAAATGTGATTCCAATTTAGCTCATTAAAGGTGAATGAATACCAAATTAATAATTGATATGAGGGAAGGYATAAAATATTTATCACATTATGGGTTTTCTACATTCATGTGTGCCACATACAATGCAGAGTGGTGGTGAGCATGCTCTGTTCCAGGAGCCCTGTGGAGCTGCTGTTCATTCCTCACAATGCTGTAGGACAGGTGCTGCAGAGCCCACACTTACAAACACGCCTCTGAATGATTGCTTTTCCTAATGGGGAAGCTTTAATGAACTGTGACTGTTGGGAAACTGCCAGGTTTTCAAAAATGAAACATCTCAGTCAAAGTAAGTCAACTTTGGCACMACATCCACTGGGAAAGAAGACAAACTGTGTTAATAATTTAAGAGCTTGACTTGGGATGTCAGAACAGGTACTTGACTATCACACAYTGGTGTGTGTCTGAGGGGTTTTTTTAATGCTTGTCTCATCTTATTTCTCTTCTACCTCCATCTTCTCTGCCTATGAAAATCAACTTCTATACACACACACACTTATTAAGACTTTTTTCTCAGTTCCTAAGAAAGGTGGGGGAGAACTGGAAAAGCAGGGAAGTTTCACAGTATAGAAAACTCACGTATTCTCTCTCATTGCTACAGTTAAAGAGGCACTGTCACTGCTTAGGRCTGAGATCTGTCTTGTCAACAGAGAAATATTGTCACAATTTCCAAAATACAAAAACTGCACAGAACTGTAATATTTGTCCAATGTATGGAAAATCTTCTAGAATTATTTCAGAAATCCCTACCATGTTGATTTAGTATGTTTTTTTGGTGGCTACCCACTGTTAAAAACTGTACTGGCTGAACAAGAAAACTGCACAGTCTAACTCTATATGCATAAAATTGTTCCACTGTTCCTGCTGATAAAAAGAGTGGCTTCAGAGCATGAAGTGTGTAGGGTACTGGGCTACTGCTTCTGGCAGCAGTCTTTCCAACAAAATGTTCTATCTCTGGTATTCTCTTGTTTGGATCAGAGATAGCATCTGCTACTTTTATAATTCTTTATTTGCATATGTTTTACAATAAACAGGTGTCTGTCAGTTCAGGTATTCAGAAGACACAAATACATATGTATGTTAAGTGGTAGCTGCTCTGGTTTTTTTCTCTCTCTATTCTAAGTGGCAAATTCTAACAAAGTGGTTTGTAAAAGCTTTACCCTGAAAGAGCCATGTTATTTCCACAATGTGGATTATCACCCATTAAAATAATGAAATCAATCACCAAAACTACAGCGGAGTTTCTGTCTGTATTTGTATGTATGCAKGATAGTTATATACAAGAAAGCACCCACTTATAAAAATGGGCCATTTGGGTGATTAAGCAGATGTGCTCTTTGCCCTGTATCAGGACAAATTTCTRAAATGAACAGTCATCTGCTTCTGCAGATGGAGAGCTCTGAGGGAGGATTAGAGCTTTCCCATTGCTCACTGTAAACAAGYTCAGCCCCAGAGAGGCACAGAATTATCTCCAGTGACTCACCGTGATCATACGACCAAGTTCCTTCTAAATGAACGTCTCTGAGCACACAGGAACTGGCCTGTACAGTGCATGCATGCACAGAGCAACAATTTCAATGAATTCTACACACAAATGCAATGGAAACTTTCCATTATTGTACTTAGCAAGAAGCAACAAATGCTGTAAATTAATTGTTGTTGATTTTCTGTGACYGTGTTCACAGGGGTCTGAGGATGAGGGAAGAGATGAGGATCTGACTCCATGTTTCAGAAGGCTGATTTAGTATTTTGTGATATATATTACATTAAAACTGTACTCAAAGAATAGAAGAAAGGATTTCATCAGAAGGCTAGCTAAGAATAGAATAGCAAAGAATGATAACAAAGGTTTGTGTCTCGGCTCTCTGTCCGAGCCAGCTGGGCTGTGATTGGCCATTAATTACAAACATCCAACATGACAGCCAATCACAGATCCACCTGTTGCATTCCACAGCAGCAGATAATCAATGTTTCCATTTTGTTCCTGAGGCCTCTCAGCTTCTCAGGAGGAAAAATCCTAAGGAAAGGATTTTTCATAAAAGATTTTCCCCATGTAAAAAAGGAGAAGAAAACCCCACACAACTAGTCCAATTAGCCCTCTGGTACTGAGAAATAATTTAGTTCTTTAAAGGATAGCTATTGAGTTAGGGAAGGTCACCAAGGTAGGAGGAAATACAGTACAAATACAAGATCAGCAATACAATTAAAGTACAAATACAAATTAGCAGTTTGCTGCCTGACCACTAGGACACAATTGACACTGGTCTGTGTAACAGATAACCACAGAGCCACAAGTCATAAGATAGTGATTATAAGAAGTTTGGCCCAAACCAGATGGCAATTTTTAAATCTCCTACAAGAAATATGATGCCTTTGTWTGAAGAATGAAGACAGTATGTGAGGAACAAGCTGCTGAAACAACCAAATAGAACCATCCGTCATGACACCACTTTCTGGGATGCATTTATTGTGCATTTGCCTAATGAAATCTGTATTGTTTACTTCAGAGTAAAAAAAATAAGGGATTAAGGAAGTCTACATTTAATCTTCAAGGAGTAGAGAATGTTCTTACTGCAGATTGTAGAACTGGCTTCATTCCTCTCACTGTGGATGCTGTGCAACCAGCTGGGTTGAAAATTGCAAACACTCAAAATTAGTGTTGGAGACCCTTTGCCAGGATACACATGCAGAAACCTAGGGCTAATGGTTTTCTGGAAGCCCTGGGGAATATGTTAACATTTCTGTAGCTGACAAAAAACTGCASAGCAACAATAGCAAAAATCAAAATAATTGCAGTTTTTTATCAAATTAATTTGGAAAATTTATTCCAAAGCTGCTAATTAGTGCACTGTAAGAGGATGGTACAATATACTTTGTATCTTTACATTAAGAAATTAATAAAGCAATTGGAACAAATATTACAAGAGAACTAAACAAATAAAACCAGGCAACAGAATCTTGTCTCTATTATTTAAATTCAATACTTAAAAACCTTTTGCTTGAGTAAACTTTCCTTGCTTATGTTTTTTCCCTGAAGAGRTTCATTTCTTCAAAAGAATAAACTAAACAGAAATAAATGGTAACTAATGCAAACATTGTCAAAGCAGAGTCAGGCATAAATTTGGAAAGGCTTTTAAAAACTCTAATAAAAAATAATAAGRTCCATTACAAGTAATGCTCATTCAGCAGCATCAGTTATGATGCTAACACTGTGCATTGAAGCAGCTGCAGCAGGTAGATTTAACAAACAAGGCATTTAAAGTGATAGAGTAAATTAAAACTAATTAATTGAGACAAGATTCAGAACTACATATGGGAATACAGGCAAATTTCTTCAAGAGCTTGTACAGTGAAGCTGAATGGCACAAATTTGTCAGATAGAAAAATACTCTTAGCAAAAAGTTCCAGCATTTTTAACTGACTTGTTTTATAAACCAGCCATTGKTCACTTTATGAAAGGCATTGTAAATAGACTGTTCTCTTTTTGCAGGAAAAAGCCCAAACTGAAAAAAAGGAAAAAAAAAGAGAAAATGCATTTTTCCTCTACACAAAGCAGGGAGAAAACTCAATACAAWTTATCCTTCCCTGGAATCCTTTAACCAGGCTGGGTTTTGAAGCAGTTATGAGTACTTTTGGGTGCCAAAGCTGAAGCAGGAAGGGAAAGGTGCTATCAGAAACTACAGACAGACAAACACAGATATCTGACAGGGCTGAAGGCAGACTCCTGAGCCTTGCTGYTAAATCCATTCTTATCTTTTTTATTCTGCCAACACAGAGAGGTGCTGGGGAYCTCCAGGAATAAGACTTTGTGAAGTGYAGCATTTTCTGAGATCACATACAGGACCAGTGAGAAGATGCTGTAAGCAATTACTGAGCAATTGTACTTGTGGTTTAAATCAATTTTAATCAAAGACTTCACAGCAGAAAAATGCTTTGACTGARCACAGTCAGAAGTGAACACACAGGTGTTCTGTATTTAAAACAGAAACATTTTCTGTATTTAAAACACTTTCTGTATTTAAAAGTACGCTTTCTCAATATTGTGTTGGTTTGCTAGCTTGTCCTTTGTGCCATGCAAGCTCTGTTTACTTTGAAATGAGTAATAAAAACCATGGTGCTTCCAACCAAACTGTGAATTAAGCAACTACTACATGCTCTGAAAATSCTGTCATAACAAGGCCTGTAACAAAAGACACAGGCCACATTTACTATGCAGCCCTGGGAATACAGCACTGGGATTGATGCACTTCAGTACTCTCCTCCCTTAACAGCCCCTGCATTTCTACTCTGATCAGTATATGCAAATCTTTTACTTTTTATCTAGATTTTCTCTTTGTTTTGGGTCAGCCTTTACGTAGGCATTGTATAAACCCAGAAGTGAGCTAATGAGGGAGAAACAAAGCTTCAGTGCAGATCAGATGCGTGCCATAAAATCTTATCAGTAAAATTATCTATTCTTCCCGGCAGAGTAAGGTCTAGAGATCTGTCATGTTTGAGCTCCACTCTGCACTGCACCTTTCCACCAACAGACCTGGTCAGGTAGGCTGGGACTAGAAATACCCTCCAGACTGCCAGGAAGCCATTCCTTTGGAAGAACAGAAAGGAAACACATAMCTMATCAGCACTTGGTTGAGGAAAATGYCAGTAAGTATTTCTTGGCAAGTCTCTAGCTTCTGATAGCCTTTGTGCATACTATCATGAAACTCCCAGAGCTCTTCAAATATGCTTTATTTTTTTTTGGTCCACCGATAATTGTCTAGCTTCATCCTCTGATAATTGCAGTTRCTTCAAGCAGAATTTAAACAAGGGTCAAATTTGGCCTCATGTGTCCCAYGGCTTGCTGTGAGAATGACCCACCTTCCCTGGCATTTGCTGTATTGTACAGAGAAGCAAGRCTTTCTTCTCTTTTGGGAGTCCTTTGAACTTGTATAAAGTAGCTATTCCCAAGTGATTACTTCCTTTCTCAATTGATGCAACAAAAGAGCATCACACAAAAAAAGAGTCCCACTGTCATTTTTCTTTTGAACACGCAGGCAATGCTGAAAACATAAATGCACATGTGCAAAAGCTCTCATCTCTGGCTCCTTTCTGATACCCATTAGCTCCACAGGAAAGTAAGAGAAAAGATCATATTAAAGCTCCCTGCATCATCAGATTCAATGATTCTTTTCACTTTTAGTATTGCAAGGATGCCACTGGTAGCTGGAGAAAAAGAAGAGTGTACCTGTAGTTCTTCAAATTGTTACAGTTTAATGCAAAGTCTAGAAGGATGTCTAAAGGGGGAAAAAAATTCCACTCACTGGTAAGCACAAGTCACTGCTTTTTCCTGCCTTTCTGTACTACTCTGCAGAGGAAGGAAAATGTCTTTCAGGCTTCTACTTCATTTTCCTATTTAGGAATCTTTGTTTCTTTATGATGACAATTTCTGTGTATTTACATCTACACATACAAACAGAATACCTATAAAAAATAAGTATTATTGAGTGGCTAGAGCTTTCTTTGATAAAAACTAGATCTCTACATTCAGTCTCACATGAACAGGGAAGTTTACACAAACCATCTGCCAGTGTCTCCATTTCTGAACACACTGGCCAGTATAAAACTTTAGATTACATCAGACAGTTTCCAAAAAAAACATCCTCTCAGTGTAGTAAATTGTAAGGAAATCCAGTTTAGTCTGGTTTCAGATTGGGTTAGAGCCACATCCTGCCTTCAGGTCCTCACTGYTAGTGCTATTGTGCATTTTAGATATCATTTAACCACCAAATTCACAAGGAACCTCTGAAACTGTTAACTGCCTTCAGTGAGCTGATGCCTACAGAGCCAGGTTTGCTCTGGTTTATGCTTAGTCCTCAAACCTCAGTTTGAATTCCTTTCCACTCAGTGGCCTGTTATGAGAAGCAGGGGATGGGGTGGTCCAAAATGTGACCCCACAKGCTGGGACCCCTTTACAGCTAACAAGGTTAGCTGGGACACCTTCTCCCTGCCACTGGGGAATTCCTATGGCCCAGATTTCCACTTCTTGGGCAAGTTTTCCAATCAATAGACCATTTCATAAGAGTTGGGAAAACCTTCCTCTGCYCTGGCTACAYYTSRGGTCAAACTTAGTGCCATTTATGASTGTTCATTTTRGCTTGAGGATCACAAGGCCTAATGGATTTGCGCTTTCAGCAGATTTAAAGAGGTTTAAACCTCAGAAATTACAGTTCAAGTGTCTGATTCTTACATGACCTTACACATCTCTCAACTAGAGCTCTGAATTTGTGGAGCATGTGCTGCAATATAGCTTTATTTATAAACTATACAGACAGTCCCAGCTGAGAACACCTTAGACTGCAGTAGGCTGAACTGGAGTCCTTTTAAACTCAAATAATTTTTCATTATTTATCAAAAAGGCCATCAGAAGTAATACTCTTACATCTACTTGTAGGAAGTTTACTTCCCCYGGTAACAGAAGAGTAAATTTTGTTGTCTTTTTCTTAAAATGCAAGCATCTCTGTGTTTGAAAACTGGTGGTGGGGAATCTTTAAAAAAAAATCCCAAATACAATTTTACCAATAATTTCACCATCATTTTATGGACTAATTAATATGTCAGAATGCTAACATATATGTCATCAATGTGACCTATCAGTTTGTTTTCAGCTTTTTCAGGAAGAAAAAGATGGATTTGTCCCCTCCAGACAAACTGCARAAGTTACAGCAGATATCCTTCAGATTAATAAAATTATTCAGGCCTTTAAGGAAGCTGCAGATTTCTGATTCAAGATGAGATTGTAAACAGGAAACGATAACAGGGGAAAAAAGGCATTTTTACTGCTAAGAAATACATGGATTTTGGACATTTTAACCATATCCTGGTAGGCATGGTAAAATGAGGTAGGATATAACTATTTTGGACATTTTACCCAAATCCTGATAGGCACGGTAAAATGAGGTAGGATATAATTATTTTGGACATTTTAACCATATCCTGATAGGCATGGTAAAATGAGGTAGGATGTAACTATTTTGGACATTTTACCATATCCTGATATGCGATGGTAAATGAAGTAGGATGTAACTATTTTTAAGATACAAAATCAAATTTTTAGAAGTGTTATCAAGTCTGCTTTTCTTATCAGGACAYGAAAAGCTAAAATGCTAAAAGCATTCTTCTATTAATCAGCTACACACCCGCCTTTGAGATGTCAGCTTAGTATTGGTARTTTTATCAATTGTCATCCCCTGTCTGAGCTGCCTGTGGAGAAGAAGGTGACTGAGAAGTTTATGTTAAACAGCTGTTATGCCATCTGGCATCTTTGACTTCCATGACCCTTTCCAATCTGGCTTTCAGCCTAGGTAAGGTGCAGAGACTACGCTGCCTTAATTGGGCTATGATCTACYCCTGGCCAAATGCAGAGGTCAGCTTTCCAGGCTGATTATTATAGATTTGTCAGAGACCTCTGCTCACATGAGCCAGGGAGTTTTGCTGACTCGYCTGCAGAGCCTGGCAAGGATGGCCAGGGATCCCTGCAGTGACCTCTCCTCTCCAGGAGCTCTCAGAGGCCAGTGCCCAACAATTGCTCCTCTGCCCAAAGGGCTCTCCCCACCAGGTTTTTTCATCATTCCACTCTGTCGCCTGCTCTTGTTCGGTGTTTACACGAAGCTTCTCAGGGGCAGAACAAGCCCATTTGAGCCTGTCATTTCATCAAAGCACACGCAGCATTTACCTTTGTTCATTGTGCTTTTTCATCTGGTGCAGATGGTCGAGTTGACTCATCTGCCAGCGCTCGAGGAGTTTGCAGATAGGGGCAGGCAGACTGGTTTAAATTCTGCTTTCACTGGTTTAAATTCTGCTTTCGTTGGTTTAAATTCTGCTTTCATTGGTTTAAATTCTGCTTTCGCTGGTTTAAATTCTGCTTTCATTGGTTTAAATCCTGCTTTCATTGGTTTAAATTCTGCTTTCGCTGGTTTAAATTCTGCTTTCGTTGGTTTAAGTTCTGCTTTCGCTGGTTTAAATTCTGCTTTTGTTGGTTTAAATTCTGCTTTCACTGGTTTAAATTCTGCTTTTGCTGGTTTAAATCGCCTGTTCATTGGTTTAAATTTGCCTTTCACTGGTTCTCAATTTCTCTGCTAATTTCACTGGTTTTTAAATTCTGCTTTCACTGGTTAAATTTCTGCTTTATTCATTGGTTTAAATTCTGCTTTCGCTGGTTTAAAATTCTCTGCTTTCGCTCGGTTTAAAATTCTGCTTTCACTGGTTTAAATTCTGCTTTCGCTGGTTTAAATTCTGCTTTCACTGGTTTTTAAATTTCTGCTTTCACTGGTTTTAAATTCTGCTTTTCGTGGTTTAAATTCGCTTTCGCTCGTTTAAATTCTGCTTTCACTGTTTTAAATTCTGCTTTCCTGTTTAAATTCTGCTTTCGTAGTGCAACTGTTCGCGGACGGGTGCCGGCCTGTCCCACAGAGCCTTGAGGACTTAATAATTTCGGAGCAGCCAGCCCTTTCTTACGCTTTAGCCGAGGAGGCTGCCGTGAGGCAGACCCGGCTTCGGCCACCAGACCACCCTGAGCGGTACAACTGCAGGCGGCGCGTCTGGAAGAGAGGCAAAACCGAATACACCGTGCCGCGGCAAGTAGCGATGATGAGAGAGCGAAGAAAGCCGCGAGTCAGCCAATCTTCGCCGCCGGTTACGCGATTTATTAGAAGGGGCTAGGAGCGACAGGACGGGAGGGTGGCTGTGAGATTGACAAGAACCTCCCCGGTCTGAGGTTTTGTGTCCCGAAACCAGGTAGAGCAGTAAACGGAATACAACAATAGGTGAAATTAGATAGAAATTAGTAAATAGAAAGAACAATCAAAATAGAGCGCGGGATAAAGTTTTTCCCCCAAGTCTCAAGTCACACCGCAAGACCCCGGCGGCACTTCTCTGGAGCTCCGAGGAGTCGGTTTGGGGTGATGGGACAAGGGGGGGTTTGCAAGGGAACCAAAGGAGGGGTAACAATAAGTGACGAAGAGATTCAACATGAAATATTGTAGACAAAACGGCTATTAATTGAAGATAACGGAACATGGGGCGGTGAGGAGAAACTGGAAATCCCCTTTTTCATAGTCGCCTACTTGCATAAAGTGAATGGAGAATAAAATAATATATCACTTTATAAAACTAAGTATTAGAACAGTTAAAACCTTCTGAAACACAGAAACAAACGCCCCCAACATCTCCCCACTTTTTTAAACTAACGAAACCAAACGGAATTGGGGAAGATGTGGGCCGATATTGAACAGAAACCAACAGGGCACAGTTTGTGAACAAATATAAAGTTTTTAAAAAGTCAGATTAAATTGTTGTCTCTGACTAGTTCTCTCATCTATAGTCGCCGCTGATTTGATTGCGTTTTCTCTTGGCTCTTCCGCTGTCGCTTTCTCTCGCTGCGCGCATGGAGTGCTATTGGCACACATCTCCACGTAGTAGGTGTCCTCGGGTGCAATCAGCTGGGAATAGGACGCCCAGCGGGCGGCGTTGGCAGCTGGCTCAGATTGTTAGCGCGTTTGATGAGCTGGTTTCTATCAAAAGGGTCCAGAAGGGCCAAGGAACTGATAAAACAAGATTAATTAACGAGAAACACAAAACTGAAGATCTTTTAATAGAGGACATGTCCCAGCCTGATACGTTCGAGTTTGGCATGAGATGGTACAGCAGTGCTGGCATTCTTGCTTTCAAGTCTGCGACATTCGCGGATTTGTGGTCTTCGCACTGGATGTCGGAGCCAGGGTTTTTCAGATCAAAGCCAAGCAGAGGCCCTGAAAACTCCCTGCAACTATGGTGATGTTTAAGGAGCAGGAAGTCCAAGAGCCGCCCTGATGTTCCTGGGAGACAACCGCTGTCTGGTGATTCTCTCGATCTTGTAGGGCTCCGTTATTCGCTTAGTGAAGTTAAGTGTTCCGCTTGTTTTGGTCCGCCCAACACTCTAGTTTCACCCAATTCTCCTAACGCTTTGGCCTGCCTGCAAACCCAGGGCTAAGGAGCGCAGACATTGTCGATTCTTTTTGATTTGGGCAATGTTCAATTCCTGATCGCAATCTTTTATGCCGAATTGTTCAACATTGCCTTTTTGGATTCGAGAGATTTATGTGCCCTGTCTGATTTTCAACTCTGCCAACTTGCTACTGTTGGACATGTTGGGGCGGAACAAGGTCAGCTTGCCTTACGGCACAAGGACGTCCTTATAAGTTTAGAGGGGATATGCCCCGCCACGCTTCGGGTCGTCGCAAATCAAAAAAGGTTCATTGGGAGTCTATCGTGGGAATACATCGAGGGTCAGAGCAGCGATGCGAGACGATGGGTCTAGCGACCAAACTTCATGCCCGAACTGAGCGTTTGGGAGAGTAAAGTAGCGTAGGTTGACATCTAACTTAAATGGGATTGTCCATTATTTTAGGAGTCGCGAAACCGCAAAACAAAGCGGGGCTTTTGCGCGTCCGGCAATTGGAAGTTCATGAGGGGGTTCCCGAGCGCTTTCGGAAGCGGATACCCTCCGACTCCCAGAATATCACGCTTGAGCTGTCGAGTAGCTCTGGGAGCAACGGCTTCGGGGATTTTGCCCACGCTCCTTGAACACATACCGCATAAAGGCGGCAGCTGGTCAATGGGCGAAGGGGATCCTATCCAGACTTTGTCCCAAGGGTTTCTCCCGCGCTCCCGGCATCTAGCAGATTCTCCTCCTTGCGAGGGCCTGGCCATCATTCTTCCAGATGTTATTCGGGAAGGGTGTGGAATGGGCCAGGCGCATCCCCACGGGGCACAGCGATGAACAATCCCCACACAGACATGGGTCAGGCTGGGCATTGTTGTCTATTAGAAAAGGACAAAAGCGACCATACGATAGGGAACACACAGGGGGGTAAAAACACAAGGTCACAATATCAGGGGAGGAGGAGCTCCAGAGCCAGAGTGGTACTATTTTCGTCAGGGTGATGGTATTCATGCCTGACGATGTGCTCTGGCGGCCTCTGGAATTGGGGGAGCTCCCGCCTCTTCGCCGCCCAACCTCGCGATCTGACTTGGGGATTTGGGAGGTTAAAAAGCCCGCTTGTGGTTGTGCGGGGCACATAAGGGCGAACCCACGGGAAGGACCCACTTGGGGCCTGAGGGATTGTGCACACACAAGCGTGATCCCCTTCCCCCAGGTCACAAGGGGGAAAGGTCCTCTCTTGCCCGGTAGTGTTCCAGGATCCCCTCACCAGGAACCGGAGAGCTTCTCACTTTCGCCTTCAGGCTATCGTGTGCCCAGAAGTGACTCACATTGGTAGGCTCTAGGTTTTCAAAAGAGCCAATTTAGAAAAGTTTGATGGTATAGAGTGGCTCGCGATAACTGGATGTGGGGCGATTCATTCTTCATAGCCGGGGTGAGATGACCTAAGTGACACTTTTTAAGGCTCTTGATGGGACCGCTCTCACCACGGCTTTGTCGTAGGGGAGTAAGGGATGCGTCTTATGGCTTATTCCCCACCTCTTGCCAGGAACTCCGCGGAAGTTCCCTGGAAATAATGCTGGGCCGTTGTCACTTTTTTAATTCCTTGGGGAGATGCCCAGCATGGAGAGACGCCCTGGAGACGGTGTTTTGGACATCCAGGGCTCTCTCCCCTGTGTGTGGGCCAGAAGCATAGATTGCGGCCCGAGAACGTGTCCACGGACACGTGGACAATACTTGAAGCGGCGAATGATGCGTATTTTGGTCACATCCGGTCCTGCCACATCGTCGCAGCTCGCATAAGCCCTCGGGTTTCTTCGCCAGCGAGCAGAGATGGAGGCTGACTCTTGCTGCACGCGTTGGGCTGTCGCCACAATGCGCCTTGCCTGGTCGCGTGGTCAGATGGAACTGTGCGAACCAGGCAGGCGCATTTTGGTGGAAAGAGCCGCGGCTGGCTTGAGCTTAGCTTGCTCGAACACCTTCGGGGAGCGGGGAGGCCCAAGGCAACCACCAGCCGCAAGTACTCCTCGGGGTCATGCAGTCGGATCGCCAGCCAGCAGGCAGTCAGCCCGGCGAGGTTTCCGTACGCAATGCACCCCAGGCAGGTCTGTGTGGGACTGTATGATGCATCCACAATACGTATGGCGTGCTTTCTTCGGGAGAGATGGAACTCTACTAGGTTTTTGAAAGCAGCCGATACAGGGCCGAATTTGAACTTCTGCGAGGCACCGGCATTCCTCTCGCTCGCCAACTACCCCTCCACGCAACGTAGGCTCTGAAATCATGTGACCAATGTAAAGGCCGGTTCCTGAACTTTTTCAAGCCGGCTGGACCATGACGCCAACTAGCGATGCTTGAGGGGAACCTTCACTCTCTACATCCATCTCACCAACGCTCGAGTTTGGGGATTGCCAAGTGATTGGCAGACTCGCGAGCCTGTCTTCTTGTGAGATCCTGCCCGGGACGCGATCCGTAAAAACTGTCAGGCGCCTCAGGGCTTACCGGCTAAGTACTTTTGTTTAGAGAATTTAAGAGCTGCAGACCGACGTTGAACAGCGGGATGGAAAGCCGTGCAACGATCGATCTGCCCGGGTAATCGCGAGTGCGCATTGGAGGAACTTTCGCTCTCACATGAGAAGTTCATTCAACTTTTAGCTTGGAATTTTTTGCCGAGATTTTAACTCATGGTAAGTGAATGCATGCAAAATCCGTCGCCTGCCAACGTCCCCGATCGAGCGAGCTTTTCCGGATCAGCGTCTTTTCTGCCACCAAGCTGTCGTGTGCTGTGGTGATCCTCGATTGACCGATGGTCAACTTGAGGAACACCCACTCTATGTAAGAGGGGGTCCGCAGTGCCTGCGGTCTTTTGCCCCGACCCTTCGGTGGAATGCGGGACTGGTCCCATGATAAATGAGACGCATGGAGGTGCGGCAGTTCGGCTCCTAATACAAATGAATATTGAACGGCAGGTCCACATCATAACGATGGGCCTGCCGAACTTCAAGCAGTCCAGAAATTTTTTCGAGCGCCCTCTGTGCCTCTGGGGTGAGGTCCCTAGGCGAACAGAGCGCCCTCTCCCCCTTCAAGTAATTTGAAGAGGGGGGCTAGGTCCTCGTGGTAATGCCTAGCCAAGACTCACCCAATTCAACGCCCACCACAGCTGGTGTAGCATCTTGCCAAGGTTTCCACTTTTAAGTGATAGCAATTGCGGACAATGCTCCGCTTTGTTATCTCAAGGCCCAGATATTTCCAGGGCGGCATCTTTTTGAATTTGTCTTCGGCGAGCTCAAACCCTGCAGATGATTAGCTTGTCGCTGACGCGGGAGAGGACGTGTGCCAGCTGGTCGTCTGTCGCGGGCAAGACCAGCACATCATCCATATAATGATGATGATTGACGTCGCTGTAGGCTTCGCGGATGGGAGCGAGGAAGGGCGGCAACGTACCACTGGCAGATAACAGGGGAGTTCTTCATCCCTTGCGGGAGGAACTTGCAGTGATACGTTTACGGGAGCTTGCCGGTTGATAGCCGGAACCGGTAAATTTGCAAACGCGGCGCATCTTCAGGGTGGAGGGGGAATTTGGAAAAAGCAGTCGTTTAATTCAGATAATTGCCAATTCCAATTTCGGGGGAGCATCGCTGGGGATGGCATCCCTGCTGGAGGACACCCTATCCTCAATGACTGCATTAATTTTCCGGCAGGTCGTCTGCAATGAGCTCCATTTTCCTGGATGACTTCTTTGATGACAAACACTGGTGGAGTTCCACGGAGACGTGGTCTCAACCAGGTTTGCCTTTCTGAGCTGCTCTGACCCGAGCTGGTTGAGCGCTTGTTAATTTTATGCTTGTTTAGCGGCCACTGCTTCACCTGGACTGGAACATCGACCGCCAATTCAAATTTCCAGGTGACGCGCTCTTCAGCAGGCCGCTAACCGATAAAACCGGGCGAGGAGTCGGAGGAATCAATTTTGGCTCCCCAGCTGCAAGGTGTCCTCCCCCAGAGAAGGCTCGCTTGTAATCAAACGCCAATGGGTGTATAACGAGCCAACTTCCCATCCGGGTCCCGTAAATTTCACGTAAGCTCTTAGATTGTTTGCAATGCGGAACCTCCAACACCTTGGATGCACACGTCAACGGGCTATGTGAGCAGCTCCACAGCACGGCCATTCGCGAGCGGGAGAGATGATCGTCATCGTCCGCTCCGCTGTGTCTAACATCCCCTCTGATGTTGATGGTGTGCCTCCCTGAGCCAAGCTGCACCTCAAGCCTAGGCTTGGCCAGCCCCCAGATTATTTTGTGCCCAGGCCACGGTGTGTGGTGTGTGTTTGCTTTCAGCTCCTCCTCCCGATCCGCTTTTACGCACAGCGAGGGAGGTCCAGAGCGTTGGCAACGGGCAGTCTGGGTCCCAGTCCCTGGTCATTGATGTCATCAATCGTGCGGACTGGGTAGGCTTGGGCAATGATTGTCCCTTGGGGAGGAACAGCAGTGGTGGATGCAGACATCCCTAAGCGACCTTCGAACCGGTGCTGGGTCTGAGGACACCAGGGCTGGAAAACACTGCAACCTCCCAGCGGTGTAAATTGGTGTGGCCCCCACGACGACGTTTGCTGTCCAGCTGCTCAGGTACGGAGGCGGTCGGGGCACACAGAACAGGAAAGCGCAAAACGGTCATCCCAAAAACGAAGGTCCTCCGTCGTCGCTAACACTGTAAGGTAAAATTGCCGGACATTGTTGTTAGCTTGGGTTCTGGGTGGGGAGACGGAGCCGCACCACTAAGGCAAGGCTGTCCTTCCCCCAAAGGTCAAGATCGGGTGGTTGGTCACAATCTGTGTGAAGTCAAGTCCGGTTCATTGCGGTCGTTAATGAGCGCCACCAATGTGGGGTGAGGCGCTGGGCGGCGGGCTTTCCTGCCCTGCTCCTTCCCCTCCCCTGGCGCTTGCTAGATGTGTTGAAACTGCCCCGCCCTTATTTTTTCTTCGCGCAGAGGCAGGCTTGCGTGCCCTCTAGATTTTTTTGAAGTAACTAGAGGGGGCCCCCCTGGTGGAATTGGGATTGCCTGACTTCCTTGTTTCCTACCGGAATTGATAAAATGCTTTCCTAGGGGGCAGTCTGGGCATTCCAGGTGCCCACCTCTTTTAAAACAAAGGTGAAATCATTGTCCTCTCTGGGCGCGGGCGTGCCCGGCGCCAGCCTGGCGCGCAGCGCATCAAACGGGGTCCTCAGGTGTATATAGTACCGAGGAGAGTAGCTATGAGGGAGTGGGAGGGGTAGACCATACGTTCGGCCCCCTCTGGCCACTGCACACGCGCCTCGCAGGAACTGATGTTCTTGTTGCGGGTTGCCTGGCTGGAGTGGTAACTTTTTTCGCACAACCAGCAGCATCTGCTTAAGTGTTGGTGGGTGGCTGCAAGGGCAAACTCAATTATTGCAGCCTTACAAGCTGCAGTTGGCATTTGTGGCAGCAATGGCTGCTCCATCTCACTTCGAGTGCTTTCTGATACATTTGAAATCTTGCGCAGCAGCTTTCGAGCCTCATGACGAAAGTCGGTCAACCAAGGCTCTCGGGGGCCCTGCTGGGTTAAAAACACCGGGACTTTGGGCAACGCTACTATTACTGTTAAAGAACTCTTGCATGGCGCGTTGGTGGACTTTTCTAGAGCGTTCGTCAGATGGTATAGCTCGTGCTGCCTGTTGCCTTTCCCCAATTCCCCAAACCACGCATAGATGGTCTACGGTATGGGGTTCCGCCGTTCAGGTCCCTAGAGGTGTTAGGCTGACGCAACACCTCTGGAGCAGGGTCTGTCACCGCTTGGATCCATCCCTCTTCCACCGAGAAAACTGGCAAGTGTTCAGCGACATGGAAATATCGCCTTACATCGCATGTGAACCATCTCGTTTTCGTCGGAGGGTGGCGTTCAGGATCCCTTCTGAAATATTTCACTATCAGGCCCCAAACTCTTTTTGGGCCTTGCAGTTAGCTCTCGAATGACGGACCGTTGATAGAATCGGGGGGGGTTTTTTCCAGGGTGGATTGGGTTTCCCCCACCCTTTTTCCCCCCCCTTTGGCCGCCCTTCGAAAAAAAGTCCACCGGGGCAGCCATGAATGGGTTCGGCCCCCCGGGTTCCCGTTTTCCCACGCTCCCCCCTCTGCTTCCCACGTCCGACCAAGATGGCGGACCGTGAGGAAATGGAAGTGGGGGCGTGGGAACCGGAAGGCGGTGGGAGGAGCTGCGGGAGGGCACACTGGATGGGGGTGCGCCGGATGGTAAGGGCGGGCAAGCAGCGGGGACGGCAGCGGAGCGAAGGAGGTGCAGAGGGAGGGGCGACGCGGGGGTTCGGAGCCAAGAAAGGGTGAGTAACTGGGCGGTTGTCAGTTGAAGGAAGGGGTTGGGCAAGTGGGAGCAAAGTAGGGTGTTGGCGATGGGGTGGCCCGTAGGGACCTTGGGAAGGGGGTCCTGCCCACGATGCCATCGTGGGCCCCACATCTTGATGCTCCATGGAGCCATCTCGTGCGGGGACTAACGAAGCTGATTTAGCTGACAACTCTTGGGGATTTTAAAACTTGGGACTTTCGTGTTTGGGGGTAGGGCGGGGACAGGGAGAAGCTGCCGACGATCGGCCGTTGATCGCCGCAGCGGGGGATGGTTGAAACCTGAGACGAGCCCGTCGTGTGGTATCAGAGGCCGGTCTGTGGGAGCCGGGCTGCTCGCCCTCAGATTCGACCAGATTTTTTTGGGGTAGTGCGGAGAGGGCTGGGAATAGGGACCTGCACAGGGCTGAACTGGGAAACAGCAGAGCTTTTAGAACCAATCATTACCAGAACAATCAAGAAGCTTTAACGCTGAGCGCGCCTTTTAGACCGAAGGCTGCCGGGCAGCTGAAGCACCGGCAGCTGCCGGGCGGTCTTCTCTCTGCTCTTTTCACTTGCTTTGTCTAAAGCGCAAAGCGATAAGCTGCGTCCCGCAATGTAGGATGCCGTTGCCGATTTAGCCTATTTGGAAATGTCAATCTTCCTCGTGGGGGCCAGATCTGATGTTTAACGAAGGACTCTTCCCAAAATCGCATCCTTTGTGTGCTCTGGGGAGAATCTTTGACGTGGGAGGAGACCAGCGTATAGGCTTGTTGAATCTCCTTTCTTTAACAAGGGGAGACAGCGCCGTACAAAAATTGCAAACATAAATGAACTAGAACTCACGTTGAGGAGCTGAAAGCTTTTACGCCCATGGCTAATCTACTTTGCTCCGCAGCGTTCCAAAACACGCTCACCAAAATGAACCGGAGAGGGGGTAAGAAACGCCGAAACAAAAGCAGGGGCGGAACCCGCGCGCCAGACCGCGCCACTCGGCGAGCCGCGGCAAACTTACACAGGATCAAGAGGAGCCGCGCCTGCAGCCGAACGAGGTGTCAGTATCCGCCTCGTCGTGGGATGTAGGGACTTCCCGCCCAACTGACAAAGGACGAGCTCACAGAAAACCGGGCACTTAGGAAAAAAAAAACTAAGGATCCACACGCCGGCCCTGTCCGATCGCCGACGACCTATGAAGTCGAGGTTGCGCGAACACTCTCGCCCCTCTACCGCTCCCAAGCCCTCCCGGACTGGCGGAATACGCAAGCTTGGGGAGATCAGGGCACCGCCAGGACCTCAGGAAGCCCCGCTCAGCGTCCCGGGGGGAGCGACTAAAAACGGAGGGGATTTATACGTTACCAGCTCCGGCTGGGGGGGTGCAGGAAACTGGTGACGCGCTCTCTCGGAGACGTCCCTCGAAGGGCGGCGAGGAGTTTTGACGACTCGGATCCAGGCGGAGCGGGGGCTGAGGGTTCCGCGCCGCACACTCGACGCCGGGGCGCTGCCGCTGGCCGTTATTTGTGTAAAAGTCAAGAACGAAAGCAAGCGCGGTCCGGGAAAAACCGTCCGGAATCCGATCGCCGGGAGTTCGTCCGCATGTACGCCGTCGCGTTGGCGCGCGCCAACAGCTGCAACTGTTCGCGGACGGGTGCCCCGCTGTCCCACACGAGCTTGAGGACTTAATATTTTCGAGCAGCCACAGCCTTTTTAGCTTAGCCGAGGAGGCTGACGTAAGGCAGGACCCCGGCTTCGGCCACCAGCCAGAACCCACTGAGCTGGTAAAGCTACAGGCGCGTCGGAGAGAGGAAGCGTACTCAAAAGCTGTCCGCGCGGGCAAGGTAGCGAATGCTGAGGGAGCGAGGAAGCACGCGTAACGTCAGCCAATCTTCGCAGCAGGTACGGATTTATTAGAAGGAGCTCAGGAGCGAACAGGACGGGAGGGTGGCTTGTGAAGATTGACAAAAGAACCTTGTCCCCCACGTCTGGGTTTTTATCCCACCGAACCCGAGAGGAGGCAGCAAACGGGATACACCCAACTAGAGTTGAATTAGATCAGAACATTAACGTAATAGAACAAAGAACAAATCAAATATAGGACGCGGGAAAGTTTTCCCCCCAGTCCAATCACACCACAAACCCCGGGGAACTTTCTGGACTGAAGGAGTGCGGTTTGGAGGTGAATGGACAAGGGGCGTGCCAAAGCAGAACAAAAGAGGAAAGTAACAATAAGTGACAAGCAGAATTAACATAATCTCTCTCTTGGGGTTTAAATTCTGCTTTTGCTGGTTTAAATTCAGCTTTCGCTGGTTTAAATTCTGCTTTCACTGGTTTAAATTCTGCTTTTGCTGGTTTAAATTCTGCTTTCGTTGGTTTAAATTCTGCTTTCACTGGTTTAAATTCTGCTTTTGCTGGTTTAAATTCTGCTTTTGCTGGTTTAAATTCTGCTTTCGCTGGTTTAAATTCTGCTTTCATTTATTTTTAAGAAAGATATCATTGAGTGGGAGAAAGAAAAAGGTGAGACTTGGCTTGGAATCTGTTCAGTCACAGCTGTGGGTTTAAAGTTCGAAAGAATTATTTGGCTCAGTAATACAGAAAAGGCCACTCACAAAAGAGCAGGAGAGCCACTAATTACACTGTTGGAAATGAAGAGAAAGTAAAACAATGTCTTACTCCACAAGGAATACTCTAATCCTGAAAATATTAATTTAGCTATTTACCCTATTACCAGACCTTTTTCATAAAATTCTTAAATATGTGGACTATATTAGGGTCAAAGTAGTAGTATATGTTGGCTTTTTTTGTTAATATACACATTTCTTGAGTTTGCAAACCAGGAGTTTCATACTTGAAGCTGCTTATGAGCTATTAAACAAAGCAGTAGACRCTGTTGGAAAAGCAAAACTGCCAGTGATTACTTGCTAATAAAAAGGATACTAATTATTTATGAGAGACATTTGGGCAATTTATTCAATTATTTCAAGTTAAATTATCTATTGATGCTAATCTAATGATTCACTGCTGAATCAAAAAAAAATACACCTAGTTTTTCCACTGACCTCACTGCTGAAATAAAGCTATTACTGTTGTCAATCTATTAGACTTCCTTCACAGATCTTGGAAATAACTTTGCATCACCTCATRAAGCACAGGGGGGAGCAGCAATCTCTGAGCTGTATTATGTTCRTCAGCTCACGGCTTTCCAATGAAATTTGCCTTTTTTTTCTGGAGAACTGTTCTACACATATCACCTTAGGAGCTCAGCAGTGTTTAAACCTAACAGCCTCACCATTTACTGAAATTTCTTATTGAAATGTGCACCCAGAAGCAGGGCTTTACCCAGAAGCACAACTTTACATAAACACAATCTACAGAGCAAACTATTCTAAAAACAATAAGCAAGCACACTGCAGATCAGCAGACAGCATGCCCCAAAACAACCATTACCTTACAAAGAATACATTTAAAAGCAGCTTTTTAGACTGCATACCCAGGACCAGACATTTTTTCTGTTTGTTATTTTGCCCATACACTAACTCCCATGCATTTATACATTATTCTATTTGAACCAGTGYTCTTATTTCTCCTCCAAAGCCTCTCCTGCCCTGTGCTTTGTTGCAGCAGGCCCAAGGTATCAGTGGCTATGAGGTGCCAAAGGATCCTGCAGAAGGTAAGAGSAGAGGTTTTAATCTTCTCTAATTCAAGTATTTCTAGCAACGACTAAAACAGCCCCCCCAAAAAGTTTTACTTCCTCTTGTGAGATCTGAGGAACAAAAGTCTAGGAAACTSTTGGCGACTGAAAACTTCTATTTGCTCAGACAAGTGACAGACAAGTGTGCTTCCCTGTTCTCCTCTAATCAATTTTATATGGCAAAAACCTGAAAGACAAAGAATATGAAGCTCACAGTCTATAGGAGGAAAAATGTTTAGAGTTCCTTGTTACTGACAAAGATGGCTGGACAAATACCATTTGTCCACCCCTGTGTCTTAGGAAATTAAGCACTAATGGTATCTGAGCAACATTATGTCCTTCTGAACCATTTGAGCATTTTTTTTTCATACATTTGACTTCAAGTTGCTGGAGATGTCCAGGTTTGGAAGCAGCACTGCAAGCACAAAGTGGAATTCAAGCACATACCTGGTTCGTTCTATTGGATTTGACATAGACCTGCTGTGTAAAACAAAATCTTTATTCTTCCTCAACCCAATATTTTCATGTTTGTTTGTGGCCATACTGAACAACAATATTTTAAATCAAATAGTAGTTTGTTTGTTTGTTTTTTTTTCCTGAAAGTAAAGCAAAATTATTATCAATATATAAAATATATTCTATTTTACTGCAAAATGTTACCCATACACAAGTAGGTATCTACTATACATAAACATACCAGGGAGCACAACTGTTTCTTGCACACAATACAAAGGTATTTCTAGACTTAAGGTTTCATGACAATTACCAAGAATTTAAAAGATAAGCTATTAAGACAATATTTTAAAAAATGAGTCAAAAAAAGTGTGCCTGAATATGGAAAACTAGGTAAGATTAATGTAAAATATTTCCAGACATGGAAGAACAGACATGAGAGACATCAGCTTGCTCCTGTTACTGATTTTATGCATTAATTATGAAGACATGATAAAAGCCTTTTAGTGACCAAGGTACTGGCTTAGAGAAGAAGTGATTTTAGAAGATAAAGATTTCCTTTTTCCTCCTGGTGTCACTGCTGGGCTGAGTTAAAGTTGACTGTCTCAAGTCTCTGCTTCTGTAATTTAAATCCATTTCAAGACTTCTTTCTAAAACACATTTTAAATATATTTTAAAAAATTACCCTTGCCTATCTTTTTTTTTAATAATATAAATACTGTTGCTAAGTTCACAGTTTTAAAGGTCTTATCTATTTTTTTTTATTATTATTTTTATGGACAACAAGTCCTTTCTTCTCCTCCTACCCCAAATTCCATATTTTCCACTTTATTTCCATTTATGTCTTATATCTCTATGTCTGTCTTTACATGAAAGAATAGCTYACTCATTTAAAAGCTCATTAATTTAGACATGAGTTTGTTGCTCCTTTAGAGAATTCCATTACCCTGTGTGTGCACAGAAAGCTTCAGTTTTCTATAGCACTTTTTTACTGAAGAAATCACTAAAATATTTTGCTTCTACATTGATGAAATCGTATAAAATATCCAATAGAAGTCATAAGGAGAAAATTTATCAGCTGTAAGTTTGAAAGCAGTTAACTCTTTAGATGCAACCTCAGTTTAATATGTTTATAATGCAAAAAAAACTTCCACCTAMATATTTGATAGCAGGCAATTTTAAACATTTACAGTTACCTTGAGAAACCAAATAATGGAACTTCAAAGCCTTCAGGAAGAAATCAAGGAAAGTTTCTAACTCACTGRCTATAACAAACATGAGAAAACCAGCAAATTATAGTGATAGCTTGGATAATATTAGTTCTAGTTAGAAATGTTCTGCATTAGTTAGACATGTAGTGCATAAATAAATWATTTAAGAATTCTAATTAAAGACTATTAAGAATTAAAAGACTTTTATTTTTCTTCTGAAAACTTCAAGTTTCAATCCAACTATTAAWATTCAAGCTTTTATCATTCCTAGTAAAAGAGTTGAATACTGCAGTGTGAAAATCCAGTTTTCCTCAGAATACATAAAATGCTGCACTGCTGCAAACCTTAAATTCAAAAGTCTCATCTACAACAGAATTTCACACCAAAATCACAAAATGTCCATATTTCAAAAAGATTTTCAACACCTAGCAACATGAAGTTGACTCAATTACAGTATTTATCACAGAAAACATTATTTTTTTAAAGCACTGACATTCACCACCAAATGCAAAGGAAACTCCAGCCCCCTCTGGAGACAGGCAAGGCCACAGAGTCTCCTGCTTGCACACAGAAGCAGATGCTGCTGCTACAGGAGTGACAAAACTAAAAACAGAATCCAAGGAAAAGCCAGGTGAAAAGGGACCTTCAAATATTGTTCTTAATTTAGTACATTAAATTGAACATTTTTTATATATATGCTTATACTGATAGTATTTAATTCTTAATTAATTGTACAGTTAAAAATAGTTGTTATATTTTAACTAARACTTTGGGGTTTGTAACTGCAGTTTTAACTTTGTTTTTAAGTATCATTTTCTCCCAGAAATCTGTCTCTGTCTAAGGAAAGTTTTATATATCTTAGAAAGTCAGTCTTTGCTCAGACAGGACTCAGTGCTGGTTTAAATTATGTTTACCTTATCCAAGTTACAGAAAAATGTGATTATGTGTAAAGGAGCAAAAAAAAAAAGAAAAAAATGGCCTGATGATGTTATTTTTTACAGCATGGATAAACAGAATAAGCAGTAAGGTAGCAGTTTTGAGTATGAAGAGATTGARTAAATTTTAGTATTTTCTATGAATGGGGTATTCTGTGTTTTTCTGTCTCAAAGTCTTTAATGCATAAACAACAACTCCAGCAATAAAGGAGCATCATAATTTCTGTTGTTTGGTGGTTTTTTTTTTTTTCAATTCTGAGTAGTACAGAGAGGGCTAAACACTTCTGGTCAGTGAATTAATTTGTCCGAGATTGTATGAATTTGACACTTTAGCTAGTGAAACATTTTCCAGTTTTAAAAACTGTTATTGCCTGAATGGCTTACACTTCTCAATATCATAGTCCATCATTTACATAAAAATCATATTGGCAATTATACCATAGGTTATATACATATATATATAAAACATATGCAAAAATATATATTCCAGATATATATTTTTATATATATAAATATATAAAAAATATATGTATATATATATTCCATATATATATTTATATATATATTTGGAATATATATATATATATATATATATATGGAATATATATATATATACATATACATATACATATACATACATATATATATATATATATATATATATATATATATGTGGAAGGTACTTCTAAGTGCACACTTTGAACATATTAGCATTTCAAGTGATTAAAGAACAGCAAAAGTTACAACTTTTAAGCCCAAACATGCCAGTAATATAATTTATGGAAAGTAGTTTTAAAATGAAAAGCTGCAGTTAATGTAGTGCCATATCACCTAAGAAAGCAGTCAGAAATCAGGCCTGGTACTGCCCCAAAACCCACTTGGATAGATGASAGCTGCATCTACAAATGCCCACTGGATATTAATGCTTCCACTGCTAAGTGCAAGGAATTGTTGATACTCATTTCTTGTAATTTTAAAGACTGAGCCATTCTTAGAAGAGAAGAGAGGAAGCAAACCCCCTAAATGAAAGATATGCAAAGTGTACATTAAAAAGTGTGGATCCTCCAAACTGGAAAAAAAAAAAGGAAAGTGAGATGAAAAAACAGAGCTAATCTAGATATTTATTTAAATACAGGTTGGGTTTTCATTGTTCTYTATTTGTACCTATATAAAGTTTTTCAAGACTTTTTATTCTGCAATCTTATGAAGGGGAAAATACCAACCAACCATACAAAAAAAAAAAAATTTAGTTACTTTATGTTAAACAAGCCGGAATCAAAGAAAACTTCTAACTTCATCACAGTCTGATCCTGAACTCAGTGGCTGAGGAGCCTTGAATTCAGAACTGCTTTGCACAGACACCAGAACATTTACACATTAAATACACACATAGAACATACCACATGTGGTGCAGCAGTGTGTTTGGCTGTAAGAGACAGCCTGGGAAGTGAAACGTGCTGCAGTGACCAGAAATGCCACTCCMCAACACTGGGGAGCCCCCAGCTCCTGATCCTGAATGATTAGTGTGTTTGTAGACATATGGAAATCCCCATGAGGATTTGAACTTTGGAGTGATAAAGCACTGGTCTTCTTAAAAAACATTTTTATATTCTTTGGAAGCTCTTTAAGAGCCTCTCTGAATAACCTGGTAACTCAGAAGTTTGACAAAAGAAGTGTTTTGTTTGCCTTTTCAAATAATCYAAAAAATCTAGAGGCTCCTGTAGATGAGTCTTCATTCTACCTGATACTAAAAAAACCTTCAGTTTCTTGTATTAGCAAAAATTATAGCATCTAATAGATATGTCTGCATTCCATAAAATAATAAAAAGACCTCCTAGAACATTAAAGTCAAAATTATTTATTATAATTAATCCAAGATTTTTTTTAAATATGGAAACYTATATATCTTTAATATTTTGATGCCAAAGTCCACTTGCCTGGGAACAAAGTTATCCTAAGTAATCTCAATATTTCATTTTATGAGAGCTGTCGTGTTATTCAAACATAAGCACAAAAACAATTTGCTCCCATAACCTGAGAAGGAACACAGCTGGTCAGTGCAGTAACACAGCTTGGAAAGACTTATTATTTCCTTTACTTTATACTGCTTTTCAAACATTAGCTTAAAACTCAAGTCCTCCTCAGAAAACTGGGTGTTTTACCTGATTCACCAAAATATTACTACTGTTATTTATCTGCCCTAATATATTGTTCATCAATATGAAGCATTCCCACTTGCAAAAAATAAACCCATTCTTCATCACAACTTAATGTTACAGCAAGCAAGAGCTCATGTCAAATATTTAAACTGGCAATTTGGCTTAAGTCTTGATTCTCTAGTAAAGATTTATATTAAAGCTCTAAGCTTATGGAACCAGAAATTAAGACAAAAGAAGAGGTAAGAAGAAAAACCCATATGATGACTTTTTTTGAAGATAGTTTTTTTTTCTATTCCTCAAACTAACTTACTTATATATAAAGGTTGGGATAGCTGTAGTGAAAATTAAATTTCCAGACTATAAAATTATAAATTTCTTTAAAGGATACGGATCCTTTTTTTCATTTATGTCTAGAGATGGTGAGTTCAAACAATTTTCAGAAATAAACCTGAAGTGTTYGTCCACTAATATCTCTGATGACAGATTCAGTACAGCTCCACTGTAAGAAAATATTTCTTTCTCATACTTGGCAGAGGTGGCACGAAAACAGACTATACAAAGTATTGGAAAGGACACTGAGCTATTTTGCCTATATTAAAATAAACCTCTCTTGTCACCAGTAATATTTCCTATTTTAAGCACAGCCAGTGCCCAGTCCTCATACCAGTCAGACATTATGAGTGGAGGGGCAGGAGGAAGAGCAAGATCTTTGCCTTCCAAGTTAGCCAAGAAATGAAAAAGCCAATTGAAAGTAATTATTTACTTTGATGAGGAAATACCCAGGCAAATCCTTGTGAGAGTGCAATGTCACAGACACACTTCATGGCATACACTTTAATGTTTTATAGATAATACACATATAAGGAGCACGTTCCTTTGCACATTGTTGCCATTTCCTCCAGGGGCACTGCTAACAGTGAAAAAGTGTGAGTATATTATTATAATAATATATATGTATTATAGATATAAATAATACTATTTATTTATAGTAATAATTTATTTTAATAATATATAATAATATATAATAATATATAATAGTATATAATAGTATATAATATATAAATATATAATATTTAATTTATTACATAAATAGTTTGTAAATTTAATTTAAATAAATATATAGCTATATGATGTATATTATATTAAAATATATGTATATTATATTAAAATATATATATTATAATAATATATTTATAATAATAAAATAATATTTGTGTCTGCACTGAGTTCATAGTGGCAGAAGCTGGAGAATGTAGAATTTCAGCTCATGTGTCTCATAAGGGAGGCAGTTTATGTGAGCAATAAATAGAATCACAGAATCATTAAGGTTGAAAAAGAAGTCCAGGATTATGGAGTCCAACCATTAGCCCAGCACTGGCATGTTCACCACTAAACTATGCCCTGACTGAGTATAAAACAAGCTGATTATGTGTAAAGGTATGAAATCCTACAATTCAGCAAAACTTGGGAGTCACAAGTGGAAATTGTTTTGGCAGAAGAAGAAAAGACAAACTGGAGGTGCAAATTGTTAAAAAATAAATATTAATAAATATAATAATATTATTCCAGTGGAAAAATTATAAGTTACCCAAGAAACAGAAGACTTACGGAGAAAAAAATATAAAATTAGCAAGCCATTTATCACTATTTTCCAGTGCTTACATAAATTAATCTATAAAACCCAAGTGAAAATAATTTTTCCATGCACAACTTGCYGAAACAAATTAAAATTTCATTAATGCTTTGGGATTTTGCCAAAGAAATAGTAACTAAACAGCTTTATGTTTGTGGCCTGAGCGTGAGATATTTAGGCCAACAAGCTATAGAATGACAGGGGCAAAACCCAGTATTTTTTCTCATTTGCAATGTACATATCCATGAAAATGGAGGTGGACAAAGAAATGCCATTTTTGAGGAAAGGAAGAACTTTTTCCCATGTTTTACCTACTCAGTGCACAAGTGCCTTCCTCCTGCACATCTCTTCTATGATACCTCTCCATCTKAACTGCACTGATCACACTTCCCCAGCTCCACTTCACTGTTTGAGTACCCTCTTAAGTCCTCTTTAAAATACCACAAGTGTCTTTTTCTTTCTCATGTCTTTCCCTTCTGCTTTTATCATTTCCTTTCACCTTTGCAGTGTTTTAAGGGATTCTATCCCATCCTATAACGGGATGTGCGAATTTTTGTCCTTGAACCTTTTGCCCCTTCTGCTCTCCATGTGTTTGAGACTGAGACAAGCCCCACAGAAAGAGGGGACAGGTAAAATACTCTTTTTGCTTTGAAAATACTGCTTTAGCCTTTCTGATCTGAATAACTAATAAAACATTTTTRTTTTAAGCCCACACAAATGGAATCMGATTTTGTTTCAAAGAACTGAATCATCTGCTTCTCAAGCACAACCAATCTCCTACAGGAAAACCAGATATTTATCTGCTACACTTCTTTGTACACTCTATTTATCAATCACACAWCTTCACATAGTTTCAGGTCCCAGCTTTGACTTAGATTTTTAGCTGTAGACTTGCAAAGTTTTTTCATGAATCAACTTCCATCCAGTAAACTGAAATTATGCARCTTCTCCAGATTTTCTGCCACCAGTTTTAAAACAGAGCTGCAGGATCTATGCTTATTATAGTTTTAAAGCCAGTTTCCCAACACTTTTTTGGAATTGCATTCTCTGCTTATTTTCCTTAGGATGCTGTGATTTATTTGTCAATTTTAACCCAGTTTGAGAGAAGGACAGAGATATCAAAAAGACCAAGTTTCTATGCACCTGCTGAAAATCAGCAGGAGCCTGAAAAACTGATATGGGGAAAATACCCACATATTAATTGTTTCCAGAATGAAAAGGCAAGTGTGACTTCAACAGTYAGCTGCAGATTTCTCTACTGTCCTGCATTACAGGTAAAGAAACACGAAGGAAAACATTTGTTTCTTTTTTGTCAAAAGCACTACAGGAAACCCATGTATTCATATCATAGAAGGAAATTCCCCATTTGTGGATGAAAAGTGTATTCTGTGTTGCCAAGATCTCCAATATAAATATTATTTTCACTCACAGAAGGTATTTAAAAATTTTCCTTGTTATCAACATTAGTCTTTTTCTGAATTTTAACCCTTCTTTCTATGTGCACCAGATGATTCCCATTCATGTAGAGTACTATGGAGCCATCACCATTTTCAAATACTAAGAATTCAGAAATTATTTTTTGTTTTCAGGTAACTCCTCAGCCCACTAGGATTTTCATCACATTATCTTGACCTAGATGTGTAGTTTATTTAAGTATTCAAGACCTATTAATTTCATTGCCCTAACAGACACTGCTCTGTGATCACCAATAATTTCAAAAATTAGAAAGGAAAAACATAAAACATTTCATCCTCATATTTTTCACCCACTATTTCCTTATTCACTTGGGTAGGTGCTGGAACCACAGTTTCCTTTAGCTTYCCCTGTCTTTAAATGTGGTTTCAAAATATTTCCAGAAATCTTAAAATTCCTTATCCAAAAATTGTAATGTTACTATTTTATATCCATTCCCAACAATACCTACTTCCATGTTCTTCTCCAATTACATTTTGATTTTCAGGTCACCAAAAGGCCCTGGTAAATTATATATGCTGGGTATGTTTCTGTTCTTAGTTTGCTTTTAGGATGRTCTCTTTCCAAAACTGCCTTATGACCCTGTGCTCTTTTGTTCCAAGTAAGTTTTCCTCACAGAATTCTTCATGCACCAAGTAACAGATCCTAACTTCAACTAATAATACTAACTTCATAGATTGTYTTTTACATCCAAATTTTTATTGTTCTGAAGCTTTTATTTATCTAGATATGCTATCTTGGCTCTCACAACCACTTCCACCCTAACAACTAAAATTTTTAATTGTAGCTAGCTCCTCAAGAAGTAAGTCTTAAAATTACTTTATCCTCAGTGCTATTCCCAACAGCAGAACTGCTCACATTCTGTATGGGCATGTTACTTAACTCTCTGATAACAAAGTAATTTTTTTGTGCACTCAGTATCAAAGTTTAYCCATGGACAAGTTACCATTGAACACATTGCAAAATTCTACATCGATACCTGCTGAGTGGCAAAGTCCCTTTTCTGAAAACCAGAACCGTTCAAATCAAAATCCAAGATGTGACATAAAAGCCAAAAGTGCTCCAAGTAATAAAGATTGTTAATTCTCACAACATAAGGTGAGAAGTGAAAACAGAAATTACAGCACTGACACAGGACAGCATCTGCCCTTTCCTTAGTACAGTCTGTCCCTAGGCAATCCCTTAGCAATGTGGAACTGTAACAGGGTCTGGGTGAACAAAAAAAAAAAAAAGGTGATAATTAAGTAATTAAGCACCATCTTGCCCTTCAGCCTGTGATGTGCTTGATGTATTCAGTGAGACCAACACATTGCCTCCTGTGACATCCAGGATCTCACTACAACTTCCAGTCATGCTGGCAGTAGAGCACTCAGGTGGCTCCATATGCACWAAGTGAAACAATATTAATTGTAAAGCATGACTGGAACATAACTGCAGAGCCAACTATCTGCAGCTGATGCAAACCAAGAAACTGTGAAAATCATTATTTCATTCTTTCTTTGTAGTTTCCTTCAGCAGTTCAAATAAAGGCCCTAATTTTCAAACTTTACCCCAATAACCACTAAAAAAACCTACAAACACTGTTTTCTTCATGAGCAAGACACTGACACTTAAATTATGAACTGAGAGTTTACTACTTTGATGACCTCATTCTCAAGTTTTTTTCATGCAATTCACTATAGGGAGAAGGTTCTGGGGCCGACTGTGTAATTTACAGCCAGGCAAAGTGTAAATTATAAACCTCTAGCACTGTTTCACACAAGGAGATAATTACAATCTAACACTGGTTTGCATCCACTGTGAATAGGTGTAAATAACTGAAGAAGATATGAGCTTATGGCAAACATAGTAAATAGCTTTTTTTTTCCATGAGTCTTTGGTTCAATATATTGAGAGGTTAAACAAAGTGTATGTCATCAAGTCAAAAATGTAATATTTAAGATAAAGGTATACTGTAAAAATTCTAAAGGAGCATTTTCTTTATTCGCATTATAATAAACTGTATATTTACTGAAAGGGATTTTATTTGTTTCGTTAATTATGCTCTAAGAAGAATGATGATAGTAACATCTCTCAGGGTTGTCACTTTTTTCAATTTTATTGCCTGCTGACTCATTCATTCTACATCACAAAAATAAATTGTAATGGTTGACGTTGGAAGAGATCTTAAAGCTCGTCGAGTTCCAGCCCTGTGCAATGGGCAGGGACCTCTTAAAACAATCCTGTTCATCTCCTTGTTTGATCAAGCTGCAGGAAGTTGTAAATAGTTTATTGTTAAGCCTTTTTTAGCATTCTTCACCCTACCATGGATTCCCCTTTTATTGAAAGAGGTCTGAAGATGTGGCCCATTGTCCTTATGGCAGTGAAGTGTCCCCAGATAGGGCTGTGCCTCTGCCTTGTGCTGCAGCTCCTTCTCCTTCACACTTCCATGCACAGCTCAGCAAACCCACCTCACACCAGCTGTGCAATTAAGGAATTAAATGGGCACGAGAGCAGGACCACTGGAGAGCAGTACCCTTCCAACACACCCAAGGTCTTTGAGAACGACTCCCTGAAAAGCAGGGGGTCACGCAGAACCAGGCCTAATCAGATGGGTTTGCCTRCTGAAGCATTTTATTTGCCTTCTGACCATGTGCTGTGGTTTAACCCCAGCMAGCAGCTGCTAGCTCACTCCCTCACCAGCAGGACCTGGGAGAGAGCCAAAAGGGAAAAAGTGAGAAAACCTCTGGGCTGAGATAAAGACAGTTAACAGGGAAAGTAAAAGCAGCACACACAAGCAAAGGAAAACAAGGAATTCTTTCACTGCTTCCCATGGGCAGGCAGGTGTTCAGACATCTCCAGGAGAGCAGGGCCCCATYACATACAACAGTTGGGAAGACAAATTTCCCCCCCCTTCCTCCTTCTTTCTCATATTTTATAAAAAGAGCATTATTTCATAATGTTGAGCTTTTCATGGGTCTTGGGTTTTCAAAGAGACAAGAGCAGTTGTTGGTTGTAGTAAAGTTGTTTATTGCATGAATAGATCAGTCTCAAAGGCAAGGAGCTCAGAGTATTAAAGTCTGTACTAAAGTATTAATGTCCATGCTAAAAACTTTCTGGCCTAAAGTCCTGAGCAGAAGCAGCAGCAGCTCCCTCCTTTCTTCTTCTTCCTTCTTTTTTTTCTTCATCCTCCTTATACTCTGTTACAGGGGCATTTTATTCATAAATCATCCAATSAACTAAAAACATKATTCTAAAACATTCTTTCTACACCARTCTAAGCTTAATTCCYAATGTAYGAAAGTAGTCTCAGTTTTTACACAAACCTACACGTGTAATTTTATCTGTTTATGCAAATGGTATTATCTATTTTCCTACTCAGAATTTRYRTATATAATTTYATYTATTTATGTGAAKAGTTTTATCTATTCTATCTAGAAATGCAAGCAATGTTCTGCTATGTTTTTGYTATGTCTGGAGCTAGWACTACTGAACTTTAAACTAGGCTTTAGGGCCTTTACTAGCTAACACAGTCYCTTAAGGCACTTAAGATATATTTCTACTTATTTAAAACTAAGACTTACACTTCTATTTCAAATCTGTGTGGCTYAATATATTTCAGCYTCTCTAGAGGTTCTAATTCAATCCCTACATTTCTTYCTCTCTCTCTGAGGGATTCAAAGAGGCTTCTATCTCATGCATTCCAACATCATAAGGTATGGAATATCCCTTTGGTCAGTTGGGGTCCCTTTAATTCTGTCAGAAAACGTGGGACAGAGTAAGTGTTTTGAGATGTTTGGTTTGAAATTATCGCCCATGAGAGATTATTCTTATTTGCCATTAAAGCCACAGGAATGAAGGAGACTTTGAAAGTCAATGAAGTGTTTGATGATGGTGAGGAACTGCTGAAGAGATACCACAAGGAAATTCTGGATTTGTGAAAGCAGCTGGAGGAAGCATGTAATACTAAGACAAGTAATGTGCTATTCAACATCTGAAAACAAAAATGTTGATAATCAGTGTAGCTCAAGCAAGTGGCTTCCACAGAGGCAAACCAAGCTGAACTGCCTTTGAGAGTCCCAACAGTAGCACAGCTGAGCAGGGGTATTTATTTCTGAGTCAATKGGACAGCAACTGAGGAAAAAAGATTCAGAAGTATGAAGCAAATTCACCAGTGTGATTTTGCCTTGGGGCGGGGGAAGCTGATCCTGACGAAATCAGATAATAATCTAGTTTAGAAATTACATTTGTATGTCCCCTGGTTTGCCCCTCTGGTCAGAGAACATTCATGGAGATACCAATCACAGGCCCATGCTTTATCTGAGTGAAACTCTGGCACCATCTGACCATCTCTGAGGAAGCAGGTGGATGAACTATTCACCTTCACCTCATTTTGCATTGGGCAAGACTGTGGTGCCAGTTTTATCTTTCACACTTAGGTAATATTTGCCAAATCATCTGTCTCAGTTCGAAAAGACAGGTGTGTGCTAAGGAAGGCAGGAGCCTCCATTGAAATGGTAAATGTAAACCCCATCCCTCCAAATTATAATCAATTTGGAATTAAGGGGCTCTCAGGCAAAGATATGGGAATAGGCATAACAGCTCTTTACCAGGAAAATTAAAAACACAAATGCAATAGTACAAAAAAAAAAAAGAAAAAAGAAAACAAACCACTGACAGAGTCAGAATACAACCTAACAGGGTGTTGGCAGCAGTCCCATTCAATGGTGGCTGCAGCCCTCCTGCAGTGACAGTTGTGGTTCTGTTGGGATCCTGTAGAAGGGAGGAGTTTTCCTCTGAAGATCCAGTGGTGGTGTAGATGGGCCTGGTCTTCCTCTGGGAATCCAGTGAGAAATAAAGCTGCTCCTCTGGGAATCCAGTGGGAAAAGGCAGCCTGTGGTGTTCCAAATCTCAGATTATACCCAGGTAGGAATGCTTGGCTCCTCCCTTGGGCAGAGCATCTCACAATGGATGATGGAATTTTATCAGCCATGCAGTGACACTCAATGGCCCATAACAGAAGATATTTCCCAGAGGGAGGATGGATTGTGGAAGAGATAAACTGTCCCACCTGGTTTTAACAGGTGGCCCCAATTAACAGAAGGTAACTGCCCCACCTCTTACAGATGGCAATAGAATACACACCCCCAGCCACACCTTGCTACCTGAGCCATAATCTTGCATCCATGACCTTTAATTAGCAATGGACACATGCTATGTGATCCATAGCATGACTGGTCCAAGAATCTTTTTATATTTCTTGAGCAATTAAAACAGTCTTTTAAGACTGATATCTGCAAAAACAATTACTGAAAAGCCTTAGAGATAACAGCTTTTTCTGCACACATTTTTCATATTAAGCCATTGATTAAAACAGCTGGGGCAAGCAGGGGAAAGTAKAAGCACAATCATGGGCAATTTAGCATATTGTTTTACTCAGTATAAACACATGAGGGTTTTTTTGAGGCGTTTACTCAGATGTAATTATTCTAATCTTGTATTGAGAAAGCATGTGTAGGAAGTGTTTTTTTCAATCAAATGATCAAGAAAGATAATCCAAAGTGCTCTGCATCCAGTGTTGCCATTAATTCTCTTAATCTTTAGCTTTATTCATGTTAAAAGCACTTTGTAATTCTTTGAACTATACCTCATCCTGCTGTAGGTATTATTTTGTGTATCACTGCTGGAACATAATAAAGCAATGGCTCAGTTCTGTGTAATACTGAAAATGATATTAACACAGTTGATGGTTCCTTTTCATTTAAATAAGCTGTATTGACCRAGATGCTGCTTTTCAGCAGGCAGTACACCTACAAAAGTCTGTTGTGATGACTAAATTGTGAAATAAAGAATGATGCAACATGACAGACCAGCATTTGGAACAATCTTTTAAAAACATRTGCAGTAAAAGTCAAAACATGCCTGGAGCAAAATTTTGCCACAATGTTTATTAATTAGAAAAAACAAGGTCTTATATGTGATTTGGGTATATATGCCATGTGTCTTTCAATATGTCACAGCAGACAGAACATTTTATAACCCATGTACATGCCCCTGTGTACACTACTGGAGAATGATAAATGTGTTTAATCAAACTGATCAGCTTTTATGACACTATTAACATTATAAGATGTGTGTGTAAATGGATACATATGCAGATATTTTCCTTTGAGGGTGTCAATTTATGTTTTCAGATGCTGCATACACAGCTGAATGTTAAACTCCTTTTCAAACATGAAATTTCATTTGGAACAAGTACACTACTCTGTTTTAAATTGTTGACCTTAAATAGCTGATCATTAAAGTGTCAGCCATTTGTCTGAAAATACTAAAATGGATTCTGGATGGCTTCCAGAATCTCAAAGAATTATGTGACAATGTAAAATGGATTATGTATTTTTTTCAATGATGAGTCCAGCCTGTCAATTTCATTATTTCTCTTCTTGCTGTGTACCCAGGACATGCATTATGCTTTGGAAACCTAAAGGTCAGCTTTAGGTGGTGCCAATTACACAGAAAACTCACAGTGCTGTATCGGCCCATTTGTTCTGTTATTTCTGCTGGCAATGTTGAAAATGAGTAACACTTAGTGCTCTGTCCAGTATTGAGTTTCTGATTCACTCTGACAGGATACCATTAGCAGTTWTCCAGGCTTTGGCTGGATACTAAATTTTGTTGTATTATCTTTTAAGGTAATACTGAATAATACTGAACAATTTTGTTGGAGTATTACATGCAACTCAATTTCCTCTGATGTGAACGCAAGTCAACAATGTGCAAGAAGCCTCAACAAGACATAAAGCTCTTGTTCTGCTTTATTCTGTAAGAATATTTAAACAGGAAAAATCCATTAAAATAACAATTAACAGCTGCCTGTGTTATTAACTAATACAACTAACTATATAATTAACGGAATCTACACTAATAGAGGCATCTATATATTCTTTTGTTGATCAGGGGAAATATTCTTTTGTTGATGATATCCAGCTGAAAATGTGCAACAATCAGAAAAAAAAAATTTGGTCATGTAATCAGCAAAGCAAAAATATCCTACCAGACACAGTGCTGTTGTCTCATATGCACTGCAAATAAAATTAACCTAAATATTGTCTTACATCATAAAGCAACTATTTCACAAAGTAAAATTGCAAAGCAAGAACTTTAAACTCTACTCTGTCAGAAGACTTTGCAGTTACAGAAGAAAAAGGGTAGGAGACACTAAGGAGAAAGAAAAAATAAAAAAGGAATAGTCTTTTTTACTTTTTGCATCCTCCTACAGTTAGGTTGTAACAATAAGAGCAGACTGTAAATACCTACATACATATTTAAATACAACAACTTTCAAAGGGCCCAATAYGCCTCTAAGTATTGACATATTTTTAAAAAAACTTAAAATTTTTATAGTTTAGAAGTAAGATGCAGTATCAAAAAAACAATAAGGAAAGTGTGTCAGGCACTAAGGTATACAGGATAAAAAAAGGCTTTGACAATTTTGTCAAGTCTAATCCCTTAACACCTAAAATAATTTTCTTGACAGCTTGATGATTTCAGGGAAAAAAAAAGTAAAAACAACAAATCTCAAAATCACCTGAAATTGCTTTTACTTACCAGTCATATAGAAATATCCCATTTTTATAGAAATTAACATAAATATAAGCTCCATTAGCTTTATGGAGTACTCCTGACTTCCAGATCTTGTAAAAGATAATTTTTGAGGAGTACCTGTCCATATGAACAACAAATAATATCATGCCTATCTGCAGTCTGAATGCATTACCTCAAAACAATTGCTTTCTTTTAAAGAAAGGGAACAAACAACTCTTCTTCAGAAATGGGTTTAACAAAAGGACTGGTACATCCCACAAATCTTTTTAGTCTCATGAAAGGAAATTATTTCTTTTCATAGCACACTACCCCTTTGCAACCCATTAAATTGGGGAATGCATACTAATTTATAAGCATGCATAAATGTTTCCATGCTCCCAAATTTACAGAGACTGTTGATCACCTGTTGGCACCAATAGTGATGCACCATCAGGTTACCAGCTATTAAAGTTTGCAAGGATCAAAACCTGTCCACTACCACCTCACTGGTTTTCAGCTGTTTTAATTCTAGTAAATCTGAAAAGGCAGGTTTACAGCAAACTACTCCTTTAATCTCCCTCATTTGGTCCCAATAGCTAAACACCACCTAATTTTGACATCCAAATAAGAGTAACTCAAGCAGAGTTAACAACAGTCAAGTGTATCTGAAGCCTGATAAAAAATGCACTTTCATCAGGATGTTTACTTCACTACATGTTAACAGGACTAATTTTGAAAAAACAGTTGGCAAGAAATTCTGTAAACAGGAGTTAACTTTACAGACCTGTGATKAGGGGAGATGTGTGAACAAGGTGCAGAAAAGCCAGCAAGAGGCCCAGAAACTTGCAGTCATGCTGATGACATTAAAGCAATTTTRCAAGAAGTGCTTATTTATGCTGACACTTGGCAAAAAAAACCCTTGATAAGTGATGCACAGYGAGAAATCACATATTTCATGAGCATCGTGCATGTGTGTACACCTGTGCTGCCCCACACACGTGGAGTGCTCCTCAGTATATCAGGTTTTTTTCCCATGAAYTACAACTCAGCTTGTAAGAAGTGCTAATAACTCAGAAGGAAGTATGTGCAACCACCACACAAGCTTTTATGTTTTTTAAGTAATGACTGCATTACACAAAGCCGCAGCAAAACATTATTTCACTGGTAGCAGTTTCCCCAMATTCTCCCAGTGAAGCACAGAGCCATTCTGAACCTGCTGTATATTATTATGAAATTGTAAAGGTAAGATGTGGCTTGCACAAAGCTGACAGGGAAACARTGTGCAAAGCTGTGCCAGACCATTATTGATTTTCACCAGGTTTGCATTGCTGGAAGCGAGGTGGTGAGACAGGATCCAATCAGTAGGGAAAGGAATCTCTGTCATGCTTTAACACAATAGTTTCAGGGCTATTTGGGGAAGCAAATGGAGTCAAGACACAATTTAGGAGGGCAAGAAAAAACCCCAACAATGTAATTTGTTAAAATGTGCATTAAAATAAAGGCTTAGGTAGAAGAGATAGTACTGCTGACTCTGGTTCTGCGAAGACAAAGCCAAGGAGCATCAGGAAAAACCTGTTAGAAGTGAACCAGGATTCCAGAGACACCACTGGCAAAGCAAAAACCTAAGGCCCCCACACAGGTCACATCATCTAGATGTGCTGATGTCCAGGATCCAGCAAGACCTGGAAGAAGGCCTTTACCTCTTTTTGGCAAAGGGAAGCTTGCCTAGGTTTTTAATTCATGTGAATAATTTTTTTTCCTGAATCCTCATGGAAGAGTAGTAAAACGTGCTTCTCTCGAACCAACTTTTTTTTTTTTTAGCTAGGAAAAAAGCAATGCAAATRTTTTCCTTAATTGAGAAAAATACATTTTATTACACAGCATGAAGATTTCTGCCTCAAGACTATTTTGGGAAGTGGTTTAATTTCTAACTTGCTATAAAATCAAGATAATTTTTTGTGTATGAAAATATGAAATTACTATAAGCACCAGTGAYATCTGTACCTCCCTCATCCCAACCCCCCACCCTGGAAAACATATTTCCTCAACATTTCTGTAATCAAGTGCACACATGTGGTACTGATCTTTCTTATAGTTAAATTTTTTTCTTCTTAACTATATATTTGCTACTTCAAAGACTTTTAAGTTGCAAAAAAGAAGGGGGGGGGCAGTTTGGATTGTGTTAGACCTTTATTGGAGGACCTCCAAGGCAGTCTACATCAGAGGAAGATTATTTTAGCTACACTGATCAGATTGGAAATAGACATGGATTTCTCCAGAAATATTAATTTGACGTGTTAAGCCTTGTCCAGAAAACAGGTATGAGAGACTTCATACATTTCATCATTTTTTCTGATCTTTTAATCCATATTCATGCCAGCAGTCCCATTACAGAAAATGGGATCACAGTGCTTAGGTGGGTAGAAAAAAATATTAAAAAATGGTTTACTTGCTTGTATTAGGATTACTGACTCAAGAAATGAGTTCCATGATTATAATCATAGCTAGTAACATTCCTCATGTGCTTGAGAATTTCTATGATCCAGCCTTGGACAACTGGATGAGCTAGGGATTTCCATAATCTTGTCATAAAAATCTATGCATAAAAGATTAGGAGATGGTTTAGCTTTGATCAGTGAGGCACTGTAGCCAGTACCCCCTCCCAGCACCCTTCTAACAAATAAAATCATAATACCTTAAGACAGCTTTACCTCTTTCTCTTGTCAGATTGGCATTAAGATGGTTATCTTCATAATGCTGTGGAATAACTGTGGAATTAAAGATTAACTTTCTCTTTTCCTCTACAGAATCCTACCTTTCCAATYCACCAGGAGGATGGCACTAGCAGCTACAACTTTACCTTTTAAATGTGATATCAGCAGTAGGAAAAACAATTCCTACATATTAAATGCATTCCCAGAAGTTAATTTCTTTGTTTAGCAAAAGTTTCTAGAAAAATGTTAGATCAAATATTTTTGTCTCCCCCATATCCCCCTCCCCAAAAAAAAACATAGCTAGAAACATGTTGCTACCATAAAAAAGAGGATCTCTTTAGGCAAACTCCTTTTTAATGTTTATATGTAACTTTTTCCCTGTCACTAACAAAATGGTACCAATGTCAAGTAGTCGTAGCTGCTGATTGACACAGTTGCTTTTTTCTTCTCTTCATGAGAAGTTTTGCATTAGTTTTGCATTTTGACATTATAAACTAGTGTCCAAAGGCTTCTTCCTTTAGTCACTATCAAACAAAGTGCCAAATGGATCAAGAAATGCAGAATAAATATTAAATCTTGAGCGCTCATCATCAAAATTATTTGCAAAACCTTGAAGTCTTAATAATTTCCTTTTYTCAAAAGCAGAAGTGTTATAAAATACCTCAAGCATGGACAGCACAAAATTTGGTATAACTATGCTAAAGAAGAAGGACACATGATAAAATCTCACAGGGTTCTGGCCTGTGATGTTTAATATCTCCTTAAGCTTCCTCCACGTTGCTTCCTGCTGCACAATGTCCCAACTTTTCTTCCTTTTCTTCCTCTTAATGACCTGCTTAGCCACTAGTGGTTTTCCAGGGTCATCAGAACYGTCAATCACTCTGAAAACTACAAAGGAAATTAGACAGCAAGAATAAATTTTGAAATAATCCGATCAYGGATGTCATTTTAGGATATGCAAGGAATTGGCTGACACAAACTCGGAGCTGCTGGCAGTGCTTTGAGAGCACACAGAACATCCATGACCTATCAAATGGATAGCTGGGCAAGGGCAAAGACACTGCTTATGCTAATTCATGAAATAAAATAGCTCTACTGATGCAAATGCTGATCAGAAGGCAAAAAGGGGTCTAAAAATCCATCCATCTATACTACTTTGTGTAGTTCTTAAAGGTTGGTTATAATCTTTGGTTACAAACCAATCTAAAGGTTGTTTTTTYCTGTTGAGTTCCCTCAGTTGTTTAGTCACTTGTTTTTAGAGGCAAAGAAGTGCAAATACTAAAATGTGTTAGGGGTATGACTGAGAACTAGARATCTCTCACATCCTACATGAACTGTTCAAATTCCCAGCTATTTTACCAGATCAGGGTAAATCTGTCACTCCTGCTAACAGTTATAATATGTCACACAATGCAGAAGAGATTTAAGTCCCAGACTGAACACACCACACTACCTTGATGCAAAAGCATGGTAAAACAGAATATGAAAGCAGGGAGGAAGTCATTGCTGGTGAGAAGAATGTCTAAGAAACCCTACAGATCCAGAAGAATAATAAAGAAAAAGAATCTAGGTTTTGATGTGGTAGAGAATCAACTGCTCAAGCATAAACTACAGAAAAAAACACACCAAAATTTGCTCTTTAAGATATCATGAACATCAAAACAGGAGGGGTGTGTGGGCAGGGAAGTAAAAAAAAAAAAAAAAAGAAAAAAAAAAAGTAGAACATTGTTGGCTTTATAAGCTTTAGTGACTTTTGATGACATCTCAAATCTGGATTCCCTAGAGTCTTCCCTAACCCTTGGAATGCTTAGAGATTATAATGTAAATTGTGGACTTAGTATTTTAGTTTTTTTCTGTACGTCTCCATAACCTACAGAGCCCAACAGGTGAGTCTCTATTTGAAACTCAGTTATTTTCATAGCTTACCTACAAAGGTCTCAAAGAACAAAAGCAGTGTGAACTAGCTTTTCTGTGCACTAGCCTGAAGAAAGGTAAGAAAAATTAAAATAAAGCCTGAAGAGATGAGACAGTCCTGAAGGGCCCCTTAAGCTGATCTCGTAACGGAATATAAAATTATTGTTAACTTCTGTTCTTTGGCACAAAATAAAAATGTATGCATGAAAAAAGATGGCTAAACACTAAAGTATTAGGTATGTACAGATGTATTTTTTTTCCCGATGAAAGACTATTTTTCTAGTTTATAAATCTGCTTCTTACTGTGGAAGATCTCAGACATAACTTGTAAATGAGTTAAAGCTAAAGAGTTAAAGATAACTTGTAAATGAGTTAAATGAGTTTAAAGAGTTAAACTTGTAAATGAGTAAACTCATTTACAAGTTTAAAATGAGTAAACTCATTTACAAGTTTAAAACTTGTAAATGAGTTGATGCTTTATTTCAATCACCTGCTCCACACAAATAACACCTCCCCCGACATCACAGGAGTCAGCGCAACACTGAATTCGTAAGAATTTTATGGGGTTGTTTTAAATATAAGTAAGACTTAAGCTCTGCCATGAKAGTCAACATTCTCAGCAGATCTCATTTTGCTTAAAATGGGGGGAGCTGAAAGTTTAACAGAGCTAGACTGAGGAGTGGCCTTGCTCCAGCAGGGCCAGCTTTGAAAGCGAGATGTTGGGTTTCTCATGCTTGGTAGCACGTTCACTCTTTACCTTTCCAGGGATTTGTGCCTCCAGCCCAGACACAGCCTGATCTCCGCTGGGGATGCACAACTGCTCCTGTCTCAGGATGTGCTGCATGTCTTTCCACCAGGGATGGGATGAGAAAGAAAAAAACAGATCGATAACGCCAGCCATAGGTTAATGGCGCAAAAATTTGAGTGCTTAGACGCCATTTTGAGTATTTTCTATTCCTGTAAGAGATGCAACTTCTGTGTGCTGTCTCGCTTGACAGTTATGGGAATTTATTAATCGCCAGCCAAACAACCCATTTCATTTTCCTTTCTTTGGTTACCATGTCCACAGCCAGACAAGAGACAGCAGTTTCTCTGGCCAGGTTTGCTGGCGATCAATCTCCGCTGTTATTGTAGCCCTCTCGGTTGTAATGCTCAGCAGGGAGCATGTGTTCCTAACATGCTTTCTGAAATATTAATACACAAAACTGTACTGAGGTTTCTGATGGCAGCAGATTGGTTTCTCTGAGGTTTTCTGATTAGAGGTGCATTGGTGATTCCGAGAAGCCAGTGGCGCCGAAATGGGTTAAACCTAATAAGGTTTTGAAAGCTGATAGCATAATTTAAGAGGGCTCAGAGCTGCAGAGCTACAGACCTAGCTGACCCCAGCAAATTACAGTGTTTGTTAATGTTCTGCTACAGACATCTTCTAGTCAACCAAAAGCAGATATATTAAGTGAAAAATTGACTTGTGGTTGACAAAGATAGGCTACCCTTTTTTTCCTTTTTTGTGCCAGYTGGTCGACTAAAATGTAAAGGGAAGGGCATCATGGCTTCTTTTTTTTACCAGGGCTCTTGGGAATGCAGTCTTCAAAAACATTAAYTTCAGCTTCCAAATAAAGAAACATAATTGCCTTAAAATCTTTATCATCATAATCTTATATGATATGTGCCCCTTGGGAAATCTAAAAACAATTTAAGGAATGGAAGACATGGGAAAAAATCCTTTTACTTTGAGCATGATGATTATAATCATATAAGCTTTAGAATCAGCACAACTGGAATATAGAGTGATTAAAAAAAGCACTAAAATTTATATTGTGCTTTCAGAATCAGTGTTAATTAAATGAAGTGTTGGCCACCTCACGATGTTTTAAACTGAATCTTCTTACTAAATGTTTAATGACAATAAGTTGGCTTAGGAATATTTATTGCAGTCTTTCGAGGAGGGTTTTATTGAAATTCTGTTTCCARCCAGGGCAAGCTGACAGCTTTAAGAAGCCAGTAACTGAACAGGGAAAAGGGATTTTCATCGTTACTAAGTCTAAATTAATGCAAACAATGAACAGAGGTAACAGTCTCATGACTCCTCTTATAATCTTGTTATGTTCTGAAGGAGGTGTCTGAATTCCCATGCCTCCCGTATTCAGTAATGAAAATACTCTCCCAGGCATAGACCAACAGGAACAGCAGTCAGCAGATGAAAAGACCTGGCAAATTAGGAATAAAGGTGCAAGATGTCAATGGTGCATGCCTCTGGTTRTGTGTTAGCTGACATTCTTGAGACAGAAATTATAAGGCCTCCACTCAGGCTGCTGCATCAGCCGCGCCATTTATTCACTAGGGCTGTTTGCTGGAGCTCAATTTATAACTTTTATTAYAAAACAATAGTCTGAGTTCAGTCAAGGCCAAACACTCCATTTGGGCAGCTTTTTCAAGGCCAGAACCTTGCAGTCCTGACAGAACTCTCTGAGGTAGCTAATCCCTCACAGCAGAGGCGATGTTATCAGGGACAAAAGTGGGTATGGGCTAAAGGCACTTGCATTCTCCAGGTGTGCCGCCTCTGCTCTCCCTCCCTCCCTGCTGTTACATGGACTGATTGGGCTGTCCCAAGCTCAGAGAGAAACCAGAGTTCACAGGGAAGCAGGGGATGTCCAAAACTGCCTTGGGAATTGTGGGGAGCCTGGCAGTGCCTGGSMCTCCAATGAGTTTAAAATGGGCACCGTTGCTGTGCGACAGGATAATCTCTCAATAGYATTCCCTCAATATGTTGCTCCAGAGGCAATTGATTCAGATGTAGAACTCCCTTCACTAAATAACTTTCTGACATGTCCCTTTTAGGAAATGAGAATTTAAGTACAGMGAGCAACGTGAGTCACCTGTGATGAATTTGCATGTAAATTGGGATAAAAATCTGGGAGTTTCTGACTGTCACTGCTGCCTGTGCCACAGAGCCCACCTGCTTTAAGAAGAGGGAAAATGCTCTGTTGAGTCTGAATTCTACAAAAATACCATACTTGGTGAGATTTTTATCTCTCTGAAATTTTTATACCCGCTTGCTTTAAAGTTTGAGCCCTCMCCTGAATTCATTGCATTCATCTTCCATGGCAGTGGCTCCACTGTCACTGCTGTGCCCACAGTGTCACTGCTGTCACTGGGCCTGAAGGCCCAGTTCTTTCAATGGTCAAAGCATTTTTTTCTCTGAGAATGCATCTGGGGATATGATAAAGATGCCATGCTTAGCCTCAGTGGGGAAGCTCACAGCTCAGCTCTTATTGGCCTCTCACTCCAAGGTAAATTTTAGGGGAGGGCACCTTGGCCCACAGGTACCTACAAACACTCTCACAGACTTCAAAGAGAGAACTGGGAAGTCAATTATCTTCCATGCTGTTACTAGTTGGTATAAAATTTAAAAAAGAAAGAAAAGTTTATAATAATCCATAATTTACCTCTTCAGTATGTGGGAAGGATCTGTATTATCTGTGTTTAGAGAACCCTCTAAATCAGAAAAACAAAAAAAAAAAGAGCATTAAAAGAAAATTCCTAAAGAGAAAAAGCCCAAACAATACCCCATCGCCTCAAACCAAAAAACCCAACCAACAAACCAAAAMAAGCCCCTCATGCTACAAGTGAASACTGAGCACTGCCTATTGTCATTATGCAAAGATTTATAGAGAAAAGCAATTACAYGGCAAAAACCTTTGAATCACAATGCTGTTATTAAATAATCCTGGTTTTCATAYAATGCCAAGTTTCAGTAGCAAGTCCACTTCTGAGATTGTAAAACCAGCAGGATGATGCCACAGTGAAAGATGAGATCCATGTGTTGACACACTATTCAACAACTGAATTCTCACTCCTCCAGGTTGCAAATTGTAGACTGAGCAGTGACAGTAAAAACCTAATTATCTTCTTGAAGCCTTCACTTGGCACAGAATTCTTCCTTCATTTTTAAGTTTCCCCCTCTTCTCATAATACAGATGGAAAAATTAAGACTGTCCTGTTCTGTGAGCTCAGAATTTAGTACCACTTTGAGACAATGCAATACATTTCAGTGACTACCAAATGAAATATAAAACATTAAATCAAGTTAAAGAGAAGTTWGTGTGCTTAAAGCTGTAAAAGCTTATTTTGTGTGAAATAAATTTAGAGGATAATATATAAAGCAGTTTGGTTTTGTTTTGTTTTTTTTTTCCATTCCTGCCTTAAAATATGCACTGTAAGTGTGTGAGTATAGATTTTAACTCCTAATTCATAGCCACAAGGGACCTCCTACTGTGAGCTAGAATAATGGCAATTTCARTGATAAAAAAACTACTAACAACAACAAAAAAAGCAGCTAGTCTGATTCCCAAGAATTTGGAGTATGATAAAAAAAGTCCCATGCTGTTCCTCTTAAGGCTTACCATAGGATTACATCAGGATTTTTCTCCTTTTTATCTTCATAAAAAATCACAGGCTTAACAGGGAAATCATGAATCAAGGATAGCCAGAAAGATAATGTCAGTGAATTAATACTTCAAGGAGAGGATAACTGATGCTGTAATCCTGAATTCCAGGGTGAATGCCTGAACACCACCTGTGAAATCTRCATGATTTAGACATGGCTGCTTTCAGATGCAACTCCTGCCTTGTGATAAATTTTTCATTTGAGAGAAACTTAAGTTCAATAATTTCATGCATTTTTAGATGAAATAGACATAATGTGAATAGATAAGGGCTGAGCATAAAGGCAGCTTTTGCTGGTTACACAGTCCAGCTAATGCTGGTAATCTTTGCCTGACAGATCTTGAATTCTTTTAAGTAAAGTAGAAAAACTTCAGCAAAATAAAGGCAGGAGAGCTCCCTCTGTGTTACAGATCAGCATAATTAGGGTTCTCTGGACCCTRGTTGGGATAAATGGGATTAAGAGGTCTCAAACAGAGGAATGATGTGAATCCAGCTCTTGGTGATGGTTTCTGCATTAAGATGCTGCATGAAAAGCACCTCCACTCAGTGATGACCTAACAGAAGGATACCAGTTGTAGTTTGGGTCTGACATCTCCTGGTAAACTCAGATTTTTATAACAGCAACTAATTTATTTCTGTTAAAAAATATAATTCTGCAAGGTCTGGCTGCGATGTTGAAAAGTCTACAGGAAGAAGAGTATAGCAGCTTCCTGCATACTCCACCACTATAGATAAATATGTATCTTTTGGAGCTTAAAGCACTTTTTCATGACTTTTGAAGATGCCTATCTGCTGTGGAAAAAAGGAAAAATTAGATTAGGAACTAAACATTTCCTTAGGCATCTTTCTAGGAGAATAGACACATCTTGTTTAAGGTGAATTGATAATGTATTTTATTTTCATGGGGGAAAGMAGAGAAAGAAAATAGATTTGTTGAGTTAAGTTTACCATTTTCTCCACAAGCATAAAGACAGGAATGACTATATTGACATTTCTATGGGTTTCAAGACCTGTGAAATTATCATAAAGCATAGAAATGATTAGAAAATCCCTAGGAATACCTTTTTCCACCATTCTTTTTCTCTTCAGAACTTTACAAAGAGAGTGTCTGTTTCTTCTACTTCAAGGAGTTCCTATTAAAAAAWWTTYAKTTTAGCCAAAGGAAAAAGRAAATAAAAAAGAAGGGGAAATGCATATAGTCCAATAAAAAGCATAAAGATTTGCACATGCAGCTGATGCTCCCTTAATGGGCTGCAGAGGAAACTAGACTGAGAATCTCAATGCGTAAATAGAAACAGCTTCAGAAAGATTCAGTAGAGGGTATGCTTGTATTGCAGGTGACAGTACAGATCAAAATAATGGSATGCCTCCTGTTCTCAGATAGAGCTGCAATGAGCTGATTGGAATTTCACCTTGAGATCACCTCTGGTCTCAGTTTTCTTCCTTACTATGCATACTATTCTATAACTTCTGTGATGCTAGTGACATTATCCCATCTGTATTGCAAAATTCCCGGTGCAACCTTTGCCTCATGTCTGAAAATGTGTGCATGCAGTGACAGGAAAAAAATATTTTGAAGCATATGAAGTTTATAGCACCCTCTAACCTAAAGGGTTTCAATAATCTTCAGAAAGTGCAGGCCTCTAGCAAAGTTAAAATATTACTTATCACTTGGATGGGTTGCAACAGGAGCATGCAAAGCTCTTACTGACAGGTTGGTCAGTAAGGGGATGTGTGGGATTTTCTGAGTCCCCCATCGYTGGGAAGAAATGATRAATCTGACTCCATGTTCTTAGAAGGCTAATTTATTATTTTATGATCTATATTATGTTAAAGAATAYTATACTAAACTATACTAAAKAATAGAGGAAGGATGCAGACAGAAGGCTGCAAAGAAYGATAATGAAAACTCGTGACTCTCTCCAGAGCCCTGGCACAGCCTGACTGTGATTGKTCATTAAGTAAAACAATTCACATGAAACCAACCAAACAACCACCTCTTGGATAAACAATCTCCAAACCACATTCCAAAGCAGCAAWACACAGGAGAAGCAAATCAGATAATTATTGTTTTCMTTTTTCTCTGAGGCTTCTCAGCTTCCCAGGAGAAGAAATCCYGGCAAAGGGATTTTTCAGAAAATATGACAGTGACAGGGATGGTAGTATTGGCTYACTTGGATGAAATACTTTTTACAAAATTCTACTAATTTTTCACTCCAGTACTACAAAGATGAAYTTAAAAGTTTTCCTCTGCATGCTAAAGAAACAAGTTTATTATTTCGTCCCGTAAGAACTCCAACTTGTTTATACAGCATTCAATTAATTTACCTTTGAAGGATGAATGTGACAGTCAAGTTTGTTCAAATGAGGATCCGGAGTTCCAGAAAGTCTGGAGATAAGATGCAGTATTCCGCTGTATAAATGCAATTCTACTGTATTAAATTAACTTCTCCCAGTATTCATACTAATGTAAGAACGCTGTCAGTCAGTATCATTCCTAAAATCTTCCCCATCCAGTTCTTTYAAGCTTGCTGCATAGTTCTCTGGCGACTCGTGGTTTTGCTAGTTTTGTTGTCACCATCTTCAGTCCTGTGGAGTAGCACCAAAACTGTAAGTGACCTGGCTTGGAATGCTATATCCCATTTAAAAAAGCAGCTGCAAGTAATAGAATTGTCCAATGTAGATCAGCTTTTAAGTTTGCATTATTCTACTGATATTCTTGCTGCAGATAATAAGTGAATTCTAAATAGTGAGACCTGTGAGTGAAAAGGTCAGAAATTTGAAGTTAATGTGAGAACAGCATTATTAAATGGACATCAAGCAACAAAGCCCCCCTGAAAATAAAAGCAGTACTTGGGATTGAAGGACTAAATACCCTTTGGATATTACTGTGAATTAAATTCATCATTACAATTAAGGTCACATTTAACTGTTTGCTACATTAGACTCATCTTTTGGGGTTTTAAGTGTGTCTTTGGCTGTTCCTCAGATAAAACCAGAAAATARCCCTATTTCTTTATAAAGACCATTTTAAGCAATTTCTGTCCTAGCATTTAGGTACAATACACAGCTTTAAAAGCACAGAATTAAATGCCTTTAGTAGGATTACCTAGTTAGCCATGAAGCTAAGTTTTTTTTTTAAACCCCACCATAGAATTGCATATGACAGGTGAAAAAATGAAAATGCTTATACCTCTAAAGAAGATCAGTCATCCTCTACTGATTTGCAAAATATATGGTTTCAAACATTCCAACTCCTTCTCTGCTGCAAACTAAAGCCAGTGTTATAACTAGGCATGGTTCAATGAATTACATTTAATGCTGTTGTTCAATTTTGCTGAGTCCAAGTTGCCAAAACAGAGACAGTAAAATTTGTATATAGGCCAGTGAAATCACTGATAAAGATGAAAAAAAAAATATTCTGCATGGATTGGTCTCAAATATTTAACTCACAGAAGCTGTAGAAGGTAAATACTTCCTAGTAGTGATGGGAGCTAACATCATAGAAAAACATAGATTGGAAAACACCTTTAAGATCATTAAGTCTAACTGTAAAGTGAGGCACAAAGGCAACCAGAGGATAGTTTGGAAAATTTAGGCTGGAWTTTTGGAAAACATTCTTTCTGGGAGAGTGATAAAACTTCTCCCCTAAAAAGCTGTGTAGATCACATTGCCCCAGASAGCTGGGGCTTCCTATCCCTGCAGTTTTCCAAGACTGAGCTGAACAATGATGCAGCCATCCCTACACTTCTCTCAAATAGGACAGAACACCCTAAGATTTCTGATTTTGTGGACCACATCTTTCCTGTGATCCTTAGATGTGTTCCTGCTTATCAAATGGCCAACTCTGCAAATGATACAGGACTGTAGAAGGAATTCATGTCACTAAGCCATTACTGGTTCCAGCACAAGACAGAGAAGAGAAGGAAAAGAAATAATTCAAGCTACTGTTGCAGTGAGTGCAGGTCTAAAAGATTTAGAATTTGCTTCTCTGTGCCTCCTTGCCTTGTTATTTCACAGAGCTGAAGCAAAGCAAGCAGCCAGACTGCTTTCTTCTCTGGATAATGACAGGATGGCTTCGAGCAGCACTAAGAGATCCTGCCACTCTCAGAATCACACATTACTGATTTCCCAGCAGGTGATCAAGTGCATCCTCCTGAGGAAAATTTACACTCTGCTTGTAYGTTACAGCAGTTTTCACACATCTGAAAAAGAGTAAAATTAACTCTTTTTCAAGTCCAGATGATAAACAAAAGTACTATTGACAAGCACTACTTATATGTAGTGGTGACTGCACAGTACAGTGGTACTGTGATAATTTATACACCATGCTTTCTTTCCTACATTATACACTTAGAAAGCAAATGAATGTGACTGATAAGTTTAGCATTTTTAATAGGCTGTGTTGTTAAAGATAACTGAGTCACTGATGGGTGAGGCTGTGAAGTTACAGAGCAGTTGTATGCTAATATAGGCAGCACCAAAAAGTAGCTAAATCACCAACTTCATAATGAGCCAAGGACTCAGAAGGTGAGAGTCAGACTCTAAATAGATAGAAGAAGCACTCCAAGAACAACCTTAATCCTGAAACTCTGTGTCTGAAGTGTTGTTCAGCATTAGGGCTCTAGGCCTCTTCTTACCAGAGACAAATTTTAAAGTACAGAAATTTCTCTTGTTGCCAAKAAAATTGAAAACACAACGTTGCAAAATCAGTGAGGCTGAATTAAGGAAATAAAAAGGAGTAGAATTGATTTGTTCACTAGTTGTCAGAAAGCAAAAAGTTTCTCTCACAGAGTTTATGTTCAGATAGTAAAAGCCTGCCAAAACTCTCAGATGATACATACAAAKTGTGATATACAATTCTATGACATACAATATAAATTCACCTATACTATTAATTTTGTTGCCAGCTATTCACATCTCTGCCTTTCACATCTCAGCTTCTGACAATCCACAGAAGTGCTTTAAAAAAGGGCTGGGTTGCAAATGCTATTTAAATTGTATTTTAGATTTAACCTCAGTAGTTTAGATAGATGAAAAGTCTGACTCTCCCAGCCAAAACAAAGCAGRGCAATATTTTAGCCCTTCATAGAAAGCACTAAACCATTTTACTAAAATCAATACTGRAGTATACAGTAGCAAGGTTTTGGTTTTATATCCTTTCCCTCCTCCACTCCCCTGAGAGTACTGTACTGAAGAGTTTACTATCTTGCTGGAGTACAATACTTTAGTAGTAAGTAATTTGTCAAAGTGATGTTTTCAAGCACGGTAATACTGGGATTTTATATCAGACCACAGGTTTCAGAATAATCAATRTATATTTATAATGACTTAATTACAGTGATGAGATATGTCTCTGCTGCCCTAAGGAAAACCAAAAAGAAGAGTATAGTTTCAATTATCTGTACCATAACCCAGGTAAATGCAGTTTTGCAAAGTTTGCTATTAGCAAAACCCATTTTACCTCAGTGAAAGCAGCTTTTTCAATAAGAGGTATCCAATGCATGACAACAGGCTTAGGGACAGAACTGGTTGAAGGAATCATCTCACCTGAGCAATGGTCAAGGCTTTCACTAACTGCCATGTGGCTGAAACATTCACCTGGAATATCAGAAAAAACTTGTTCAGATTTTTGTGGTATGCTGCTGCTGCTGCTACGACCTGAACCTCAAGCTTTGCTTTTAATTCATGGAACACCTAAACCAAAGTGATGGTAAAGGTCTGGCCTCAGACTGTAATATTGATACCCCTCCCAAATTTCTTTATGKATGGCTTTCTGAAGCTGAAAAAACAAAGTCATACTTGAAAAATAGTCTTTATTTTTTCCTATTTTATTAATACCACAGCAAGAGAGACAAAAAGTGTTACATTTGCTGTTGTTTTCGCTGGCAATTGTAACTTTGAGATCCACACATTTTATGTCTGGCAACCTGAAGTTTGTTAGCAAAAAAAATGTTCATAGATGTTTTGTACAAATGCAGTTATCCATGTCACTTAGCTGCATTAATCTACTAAGAAGTGAATGGAAGGGATGAGGGAAGAGAAAAAAAAGGGTGTAGTTTAATCTTCTTGGTGGTAGTCCTGCAAGAAAGGATAAATCCCAGGATTTTTCACTGTTCCAACATGTAGCTTCTGGTTGCTTTCCAGCTCAGTSTTCCAAAGTTTAGCTTCTACTCAATGCAAATGAAAGGACCATGGAAAGAACCCTTTAAGGCAGAAAGTAAGCAACAAAAATCATGATGCTTCCCATGGCACTTGAGCAATTAGGCTACAATGAGTCTGAGCACAGGCAGCACTAGTGGGCAGAGAGCTGTCTCCTGCACATGGCTGTCAGACACTCATTTTCCCCTTGGATACCACTTTCCTTGTGCAGACATTAATGCACCCAAATGTACTAAAAAAAACCCAAAAACAGTGGTGAAAATACTTCCTGCAGCATGGGTGGATTGGGTTTTGTAGCAAGGGTTTGGTAGTGGGGGGCTGACACTGACCAGGGTCTCTGTACAAATCACAAACGGGACAGGGCTGCTGTGGAACGTGCCCTGAGCTGTTTGATTTTCCAGCATCAGTCTCATTACATGGTTATGACAATGGGAAGATGCCAGCAGCTCACATCCCAGGCAGCAGACACAGAACTTAATGTTACAACTCACTTTATAAGTTTTTTGACCAATCACACAAAGCAAAAGCACATTGACAATAGTTCTATCCAGTCACTATAAGCACACGTACCTTTGGTTAAACAATGCTTGCTTATTTCAAATACAATACCTGCTTGTAAGCCTTAAAACACAATGCACAGAGCTCCATTATGTTGCCTTATATATTAGAGCAGGACATGTCAAGAGTTCTATTTTCATTAGGCTGCAAGGATCCCATAGCTTCTAAGCTTCATACCTTCTTAATGTTTCTTGGGAGGAGCTCCTCTGAGCAGTGACTCTTCTGGGTCCTTGCAGCAGCCAACTGATTCCTCCTCTTGCTACACCCTTTTATGGCACTTATTCTTATTAGTTACAGGTGTTCTTAATCTCTAGTAATTGATCCCAGCTAAAACTCATGGAGGGGTAAGATTACATTCTACTGTGCCCCCCTACACCATTATTAAGCTTTAACCTTCCTAATATCTTGCTAGATAAACTTTTCTGTAGCTTAGGGAGTTATTCTAGACAAGCATTACTACACAGACCATTGTTCTATTTGTCCTTGCTTTTCTACAGTTTAAATAATTTTTCTGCTGACCAATCTCATGGCTGCTGCTTAGCTCTAATCACAGTTCTGCTGTCTCTGAGGCCTGCCTTTTGCAGCTTTCCCARAACCCTCTRAWTYTRTGGATTCCYACAATTCCCCCTCTCTGTTCACCTAAAAAGAAACCTTCATAATCGTGTAGTTTATTACTTGCTTCGTAGCCTTACTGTAATATTTCTGCTTATTACCTGCTTAAAGCATGTTCCACAGGGGTGGTTCCTGTGGGAAGCTGCCAGGAGCTTCCCCTGACATCAACAACAGTGGTGGTGCCTCCTGGATAATGTACTTAAAAAGGGAAACAAAACCTTTGTGGAGGGCTGTTTCCTACGGCAGGGAGGGGTGAGGAGTCTTCTCCTTGGTGTTTTGCAGAGATAATCAAAACTCCACAACTCTTGTGAGAGTTGTAAAGCTGGCATGTTTATTTCAGCCCTGGATGCATGTGGGAATCGTTCCCCTCAAAACGATGTGTACTTCTGGGAACTTTGGGTCCTTTTTTATCCCCCTCTCAGGTACATATGCATACAATTTCACAACAGGTTCATACATATTCATTTTTACGAATGTCACGTGACATTTGCTGCTAGTTCTTCTTTATCAGAAAGAATTCTTAGGTCAGGTTGACCCGCTCTCACAGCAGTCTCCTTCTCTCCCTATCACTCTCTGTCTTCTCTCTTTTATCTCTGTCTTTCATTGAAGCAGTTTCTCTGAGCCTAGGCTTTGCAGTCTGGCTAAATAGCTATGTCTTCTAACCACAGACTCAACTCAAAAATGTACATTTCACCTAAATCAAAATGGATTTCTGCTCTAGAAAATTTCTACTCTGCTTCATCGGGGAGGAAGGAGTAGCAGAGACAATGTGTGGTTGAATGTGTGGCCAGCTCACCAATGAGTGATGGGCTGATCACAACCCCCATTCCCTGTCCCCTGGTGCTGCTGGGGGGAAAGAGGCAGAGAAACCAGGACTAAACTCAAGTCCAGGAACAAAGGAAGGCTAGAGTCAAATATCGTTGCCAAATCACTCATTTTTTTAAAGGCAACATTTCTGTTTCTAATAACACCAGGTGTTTGATATCAGGTTTTTATTATTTTGCCAGAAACAGGGAATATAAATATCCTAGAAAAAATATCCTCACGTGCCTCTTCACTTCTGTCTTCCAAAGGGTAGAATCTTACATAGATTTGTATTTACATAATGTTAAGGATTTCACTAAAACATCTACATCAATAAAATGTAGTAGAGAATTCTATATGTAAAACAAACATTTTACCTTGATGTCCAAGTGTGACTGTCAAACATCTGAGAAAGAAGGAGGCCCAAAACTAGACCATCTCTGGAACTGGTCTGTAAATGTCTGTATCATAATGATTTTTCTCTCTTTTTGTTTTATTTTTGATTTCTTATTTTCTGCCCCTTACCCTAGAGTTTGAAAGAGAAAGGTGCATTTGAGCCACTCTCTTTTTCTTGTTTTCAGTTTACAAATCTTTCATTAATTCAACAAGACCACTATGGTAAAAGGAAGGACACAGGTGCTCCTACTAAAGTGAATAAAAAATAAAACTGGCCTCTTAGAGGGTTTGTTAGATGACTTTTGCAAGCAGGATCCAACCTGCTTTAAAACACAGGTCACCTCTTTCTCATCCTCTTCTCTTTCCATTTTCATAACTGTCATGAAGAAGTATTTTATAAAATTGATGGAAAGTGATTTCAACCACATTTTTAAGAACTACTCTTCCTGGACAAACTGAAATAAGTTCAGTCTTCTTTCCCCTTAAAGCAGAATTTTTTAAATAAAGGCCTAGAAAATTAATAAAAGCATCATGTAATACTGTTTACCATTTTTCTTTCTCATGTCCACATTGAACTCTGATCAACCGTGTTTAAATATTTAAATATATGAACATGTCATGCTTTAATGTTTCTCTGTACTATGCAGTGAAGTATTCAAGCAAAAGGCCTTCTTGCTTTCATATTTGCAATACCTTGTTATCACTTCTCTGTTCAGGGTGCTGAAAGCTCTCAAAAAGGACATGAATATCTGTAATGCCAGTCTGAAGGCTTGAAAACTCAGGTGATTCTCTAGTTTGCTGGAGACCTGTTGTGGTTTTTGTTTTCTTTTATTTATTTTTTTTTTTATTTAGGAGAGAGAGAAAAAAAAAAGACCAGAACCTGAATCTAAGCTTGTCTGATACTTGATACACAAAGTTTCAGAAATGTATGGTAGGTATACTGTTATATACAGATTTAAAATGTGTGCTTTAGGATTAATTTTATTTCCTTTAAGGATTTTTTCACTCCTCTATTTAGGATACAGCATATTATTGAAAAGAATACAAATTTTTTGTCCAATAGTTATAGTCCTAGCCTGAAGCTTAGACATCTCAGATAAATCCATGTTTTTCTGTAGACTTACTGTATAACCTTGGAAAAGTAATTTTGTCTGTCTCTTACTACCCTGTGTCTTTATAATGAAAATAATAATAGTGTTTCTCTATCAGTGGGGTGCTGTAAGGGGTGCAGTTCCCATGGGGATGAAAAGTACATCAGTGTCCTAAGCACCTTTGTAATCATAGTTAAATTTTAATTGGGAGAGGCCTTTTGGATTTATAATGAAAAGACAGGGTGACTTATTATGGCTGAGTTTATCAGCCTTGGATGGGGGCAGCACAAGTCCAGCTAGCACTGAGGCACCTGGGAAGTGAAAGGAGCAATGGGGTTCAGGGAAGGCCCAGAATGAGGCACACATATTGGCAAATAATGCAAATCAGTAATGCAGCAAATACTGATGTCACACRGAGAGCATCAGAGCAAACAACTTCAGTATTGTGGAACTTTATCACAACACTCTTTACTTGTGTTGATGTATCTTGCTTTCAGCTGAAATTATATTTCTGAGAAGATTCACTTTTCCATGTTCTCTGAAGATTATTCTTTTACCCAGTGTTGAATCATGCATATCCCTTCCTGAAATCATTTTAATCTTCCCTCTCAAGCTCAGCTGCATTGAAATGTATACTCTGTATGAACAGTGCCTTGGTRCAGCAGTTACTCCATTTTGATTAGAATGTGCTTGTGAATCTCCACAAACTAAAGCCCATTTTAAATAGAGTTCACTTTTGATATGGACCTGTCTTCTTGTGAGACAAATGTCTCCTGAGATTTCTGACATCTTTTACCTCTGGTGAACTAGAGGCAACAGATCTCTGATCCTCAATCAAGAGGAGGGGAGAAGAAAGAGAGAAAAAAAAATAATTGATGATAAAGACTTATTCTGGGATTATTTCTCCTAATAAACATGATGAGGAATGATGTATATGAACTCTTTGCTGTGGGAAATATAAAGATGGCACACATTTAAAGCATTTAAAGGCCCATTGAACAAAATATCCTAAAATAAATGAGAAAAAGGAGTGGTTCAAGCAACATKCAGAAAGAGAAGGAGGTCTCTGCTCTGTATCAAAATTTTCCAGATGATCAAGTTCATTTTTCCCATCACTGCAGCAAGGCTCCTTTTGTCTATATAATCATGTCAAYGGCACAGAACAACACAATTTGGTTCAGCCTTCCATTCCTTTTCATTTTCTYTTTTGTTCAGAAATGAGAAGCATGAGATTTAGAATATTAAATCAAATGTCTGGACTTCCTGCTCCTTAGAAAATGAGCCAAGAGGACAAAGGGAGTGAATAATATGCGAGTTATAAAAAGATACCATGAAGATTTTTACTGCTTATGTATTTTAAATGATCTCTGTTGGAAAAAAATAAAGTGAAAGACAGTCTACACCCCATCAGGAATGTTTCTTCTACAAAGAAGAAACAGGTGTGCTCTTTTGTTTTTACCTATCTACTAATTTCTGTCTTTTGTTGATACTGTCAGGTAGTGTCTAGTGAGCTGACAAATCTGAAAGAAACTGATAAAGCAAAAGAGATAGCTGAATTAGAATTACATGATGTTTTTGCAAAGAAAATGTCTTTTTACTGTGCTTGTTGTGACCAGTTACTTTTCACCACTGTCCAGTCATAAAGCATTTGATAGAYAAGTTTCTTTTGCAGAAATGTTTTTACAGGAGCAGAGCTGAGCACACTTGCACAAAAAACCCCTTTTTGAATGGTTTACACTGCACATCTCTGTTATCATTTGCATCTTCCACCAAAAAATTCTCAGAAATTACATTTGAGAAGAATGCTAAGTATAAAATAACCTCTTAGAATGAAAATAGTAAGAGGAGTTATCTGAAAAATACTATGAAGGTCTCACAGGAATGAACAAGTTTCCCATATGATTAACATTTCTCCTGACTAACAGTATCTCCAACAAAAATCAACTGCAAACAAATGCACATGAAAAAGCAAAAACAATTCGCAAATCATTTGTGAGCAGTCAAAAAGACCAAATTCATGCCATAAAGAGATCTCTTGTAATAGCCTCTCTCTAATTTGGAATGATACCAGCTGTCATCACTTTGCTGAGAATTCAGATTTTGGCACRGAAACTCTTTTAACTTCATCCATCACAGTCTGACTTAAGAGGGATGGAAGATAAAGGCGGGAAAGTAAATAAATTCTGCTTGTTGCCCAAGGCAAAATTTACTTTGTTACTCAGCTTGTTGCAGTATGCATCACTTTTAATGAACTTTTAAATTACATCCACTTGTTTTTAGTCTTTTTTATTTYGTGAAAGAACAAAAACATGTTTATATGCCTCTGAGTTCAAGAAGTCCTAATATGAGAGGTGAAGAATGAGCCTGCCATGTGTTGTTAATTCAGAGGTTAAGGTGGCTTTTGCCATGTGTGTCTGACCTTCATCAARACTAAATGAAGGAATGATTACTATTCGCTTGATTATCAATAAAGGAAACCAAAGAAAATTTTGTCCAAAGACTAAAAACAAAAGAAAATAAAAAAAGACCAGGATTTACTTGCCATTGTGTGAAAGAGTCAAAAGACATCGCAAACCACAAGCAGAAAAATGTGAAACCTAAAAAACCCACATGGTTTCAGAGAACTCTCCACCTTCTGTAAGTAACCCACTTGGGCAGCTTTGTTTGACTGCTCAGGTAAGATTAGCTAAGAGAATTTTGGACAGTTTTCACAGATAAGCTTTAAAGTTGGGAAAGGGGGGTGATAACCAACCTTCATGAAAAACTGCTTTCGTTTGGCAGTTGCCCTGATGGTGGCACTCTTTGCTCTTGGATCCACTCACACCTGCCACACAGAGAACAATTAATAAGATGGATTTAGCGTTCAGAAATAGGTAATCTAAAGAAAAGCTTTCCCCGTTTTTTACATGCATGCTTCAAAAAACAACTGTATAAATGTGCTATTTTTAAAAAACAATGGATTTTAATAGTGAGAGAGAGTGAAATCGTGTCATTCCAATCTCAAATGTTCTCTAGTCTAAAAGGACCTTTCTTCACTTTCACTGTATTTTTCTCCTCCCACTGTGAATGGCTTAGAGAACTATTTTTCCTACTCTGCGCTTTTATTTGATTTTTTTCCCCTCTCCTTTTTATCAAGCTAAAACGTTTCTGCAATATTCATGAATTCAGCAGCAGYCCAGGAGTGGGTGTCGGGTGTTGTTTTGCTGCTGCTTCTCCTGCTGGGCCCCCTGCTCAACCACAGAGTACAATCAAAATTTAGAATTTAACAGCCTTTAAGCTGGGGAGGGTTGTTGTTGGAGGGTGCTTTTCTTTGTGTGGGTGGAACACGCTGGTTGTTGTGGTGGTGGTGGACTTTATACCTATGCCTGAAGGGAGAAATGTTCTGAACATTTTTAGGGTTTTTACTGGTTCTTGCATTGCTACATTGATACTTTCCCATATTAGATTATATCTGAGGTATGTATATATGTGTATGTACCTTTTATATAGATGTTTGTGTGTGTGTATGAGCCTGGAAGTTGGGGTCTGTGAACAGTTTGAAGGACAGCCCCAAACTGCAGTCAGAAATTTGAAAACTGCACGTTACTGTACATGATGTTTCTACTCACATGGCAGAAATGAGCATGTTGAAATTTACATATATATTGGAATGTCTCAGAGGAATTAATCCCATTCTCAGACAGCAGTTCAGTTTATTCCTCCACAAACCCTTGTGCAGATCAGCCAAACAATTTGCCTTGTCAAATGATTCAGATTAAACAGGTACAACAAGCCCAAGTACGACTAGGGCATGAATTTTAGAATGATATAAAAATGATAGGTTCTTCCCCTTCCTTTCTCTGATTTTCCCTCTTCCTCCATCATACCATTGAATTAAGGGAATAAGTAGAGTAGTTCTTATCCTAATTGGCAGCAGTGAGCTAGTGGAAAGATGTTGCCTTTATGTGATATCAGAATTCCACATCCTCCCTCAGGTTTAGAGATTGCTTGTGCTGGCTGCACAAACCAGTGAGGGCATGCAGACCTCATGGTCTTGAAAGTGCATTAGATGGATAGATAAGAAATAGAGCTCTCATGTTGAAGTAAATAATGGAAAGAACTGATATAACTATTAATTATATGTTGTTGGGATTATTTTTTTCCACTTAGAGGGAGGGTAATGGAGAGTTTAATTAGAAAAAAAGAAATAAGGAAGGCAATTACTGTTCCATGCCATCACTTCCCTCAACATGATTAACAGCTAGAATTGTGTAGGCCTTAGGGCAGAGTTGAGTCTTGAGTATTTGAAAGAGATATCATTTTTATAGATCACATCAGGGGGAAAAAAAATCACATTTTTAAGTCATATCCTGCACAGATAATACAGCCAAAGAAAAATTACAATATTTGAGATTTTATCAGTWGGAACAGTATTACATCTGTGAATTCTGTTGCCAGTAAGTCTGCTATCTTCAACCTTAGGGAATATAGGATATTTATGATAAAAACTGGTGAAAGTTAAAGGCAGCTGAATTTTAGCACGTGCAAGTAAAGATTATGTTGCAACATTTTCTAAGATGAATGAGAGTATGGGAAGAACAAAAGTCAATGAAGAAAGATGATTTGAAATCATKATTTGAAATAGCTTGCAGAACTCAAAATTACAGAGAAGTTAATTTTAAATATACTAAAGCAGGAGAGAACATACAACTGTATCAGAAAGCAGCCAGTGAAACAAGAAAAGTCCATTTTGGAGGAAGGAAAGGATGACATTCAAAACAGGGTGAGGTAGATGTCACACAGAAARTAAAAGGAGTAAAGAGGCTGAATGGCCATCTGTGGTTTTTTTAGCATCAGAGAAAGTTCTTAAGTCTCGGGTTAGAGACAGAAAGAGCTCATATGAAAGAGGTCTGAACAGAAGMATGAAAACATGAGGTTTAAAGCCAAAGGAAGGCTATGAAACAGTGAAGTGTGTTAATCACTGTGGTGTGCTCCCCCTGTGTGATAGGCATTGCAAAACAGGTGAAAATCCTGCAAGGATTACTCAGAGCATGTGAAAGATAGTACTGTGTTTGCTTGTCTCGTTTCATTTTTCCCTTCAAATTACTTTTTTCTTCTTTCATTTTTATCTTTTTTTTTTTTTTTTTTTGACTGAGGGAGATTATTCTCTGTGTTCTGATGTTGTTAAGGTGCCTTTGTGGAAAGCACTCAGCAATTCAGTCTGCATCGTTTTAGAAGGGCTGCATGCTGTGGTTTTGGAAATAAGTTATCCCTGCTTTTAGAGACACAAAATGAGCTGCTAGACTGATTTCTGATGATGCACAATGGGTCTTGTATGGCTTTCTAATGAGAGGCAAGGTTCCTTCTTCCACTTGCTGGCAGAAGGCAAAAGGATCAGCTGTATCCCAGTTGTTAACAGGCTTGTTCTAATGTGTCAAATGTAATTTTTAAAGTTCTCTCTGCAATCATTCTCATTGCTTTACACATGCTGAAATAATATCTGTTAAGAACAGTATAGATTGTTATTAGTTCCTCACCTAAATATTATGTGTAGAAATTATTTTATCTATCCTTGGTGTGCCCAAGAACAACACAATGACCTTCTTTAAAGTAATTCCCATGCAGTATTCTAAATACAATTTTAAATAGATGTGCAGAGAACAGCCATTTCCTCATATCCAGAAAGTAGTACCACTGCTGCCATCCTCTGCTTTTCATTTCCACTTTTCTTACACTCCTGCACATCCCTCCCTGCATCTGCTGGGGATGTTTTCAAAGAAGGAAAATGGAAGARTCTGTAAATGGAATCAAATATTACWGAATTGCCTGGAAGTAGGTAACAATGTGTGTGTGTGTCTGTGTGTGTGGCCAGTTGCAGAAGCAATGTAATAGTCTGGGAGGCTGGTAAAATGCCAGGGAGCTGGGGACTGCTCCCTTGGTTTTATCCAGATGTGTAATTTGCCAAACTCCCACGGTGTTTGCATTTGTGTTTGTGTGTTTGTGTGCTCACAGCTGGTTAGTGAAGGGTGCAGGCTGCTACGTGCCTAGAAAAAAGAGAAATCCCACCTCCCYTCAGATGATGTTTCTTCACCTTGCTAAACAGGAATACAATCCACCAGACTTAGCAGAGCTATTTCAGGATATCCTAGAAAGGCACAACAGAATTGTGAGAAAACACAGCTGGCATCTGGAGTGCAGAAGCACAGAGAATGGCATGCACAGTACCTGCCTCTGCTCTGTCTCCCTTATTTGCCTGAGCCCTGTAATTGTACTCACACACACACACACACTCTCGCTCTCCTCCCTCTGAAAGGGAACTATTGATGTGCAGCCTCTTATCAAAAGATAAGCATAAAAATATCTCACTTTGGCTGAAATATTTCGTCGTGAAAATTATCCAGCCTTGGCTCAACCTGATCTCTGCAAGAGATTAGCAATGAGAGATTTCYAGTGTCAGTACAACTTAAAGTGCACACAGAGATGCAATTTTCGTGGGAGAAATGTATGGTTTTTGGTTTTTTTTTTTTCCTTTTTTATTTATTATTTTACTCTGGCTTCAGTACCAGATAGAAGCAGTGATTGCTGATATATAGTTACTCACCTTTCCAGTAGATGGTAGTACAGATGTGCTTAAAAGACTCTTACATTTGAGACTGAAACAAACAGCATGTAGACATTTTCAAATACTGAATAAGGAAGAATTTTTTAGCTGTTTCAGTTTTAAAACTAAGCTATGTAAAATTGCCATTGGGAAAAAAAAAATAAACACCAGGACCTCTTTTATTAAAGGCACTGATCTATAGCAAGCTACTGAAAGTTTTATTTTGATAGAAACCTAGGTTGAAATGTGAATACACATAATTGAAAGTATGTCTATAAATCATTGACACAGCTATTTATGCAGTGTTCTATAGTCTGTGGTGCATGATGATCCCACTGAATGCAAAAAGCTGTGGCTCTGTTAGCCTGTGTTATAAACTGCATGTATTCAGATTTTAACTAGGCTTAACTTTGTTATTTCATAGAGATAGAGATAAAAATCCTTTGTCTGACAGRTTTTCCTTCATATGCCTGTTATTCCTGTCTGTGCTGATTTTATGAGAAATGACCAAGCAAACATATGATAAATGCATATCATCAATGATGTTGTAATTTTTAAAATAAGCCATAAAATATACTTCTTAGTATAACAATTTAACTTGCAAATTTTCTAAGGGTTTTTTTTACACACTATTTTAACTCTTTAACAAACCCTAACAGAAGAAATATCTAGAAAAGGAAGAGGGATGCTTCACATTTTATTTAATAACATCAGAATTTATTGAAGCCATTGTAATTGTCACACAAATGTAAGAAAAAAACCACAGTTGTTAAATTGCCAGTTATTTAGTGCATAGATTTATATTTTTTTCCCTGACAGGGACTACTAAGATATGATCTGTTAATATCTACAGAATATTTTCACAAGTACTGTTAATACATAAGATCCATGGGCTATTTTTATTGCCATTATCGTTGCCACTGATTCATTTCAGAGTCATATACATGTTACTACATTCTGCATGTTACTAGATACACTAAACCCTGCTTAGAATAAATCTCCAYGAGCTCTCTGAACACTGACATCAGCAACAGCTGATGCTAATCAATATGGCTGTCATATTACCTCCAAAGCCCTGAAGCATTAACAATAAAATTCTAATTAGGAGACATATACATWCATATGTATATATWTGTATATAAACATAACCTTGCAAGAGAGATRGGAAAGGGATAAAACCATTATTTGTTTTATTAGTGTTGTCTGATATATTGTAATGATTGCCACCAAAGAGACTCCTGTGCAGGACCTACACTTGAGGGAAAAGCAGGAGGTTCATTTTAAATGACACACTAAAAAAAAAAATCAAGATTAGTAGCAAGTTAGAAGGCAAGTAATTATGTGGAAGACCATGGATTCTGCTCCTATAACCTGTTTCCAGCAAAAATAGTAGAGATACAGCAATAAGAGCCACTACCTTCTGGATGATGTCAAAAGAGAAATTGTCTTGACAAATGAGGGAGATTTTAAGTGGGAGTTTTCTCTGACCTACAATRCATGGAAAGGTTATGCTAATATGTTAAGGCACAGGACTTTGCTGATGGCTGAGCTGTAGACGAGGCAGGGTAGCTCRAGATGAGAGCCAGGTCTTTGTACTTCTCTCTCCCTGAGCGACTGAGAAACACTCATTATCCTGTCCTAGGTTAACCTGGTATAAATGCTCTTAGCTTATTAAAAATGTTCTCTGATATAAATGTTGCAAACAGTGATCTTGGAGAAGAAAGTGTGGAGTTTCTGGCACGAGGAGGACAAACTACTTCTGTTTCAAAACTAAGAACAGCAGTTGTCTAGTTTGAGCCAAACTCTGTTTCATGAACAGTCATCTATCAATCTATGCAATCAGCTATAAATATTTTGAATTTTTTTCCCCAAAATACATATTTTTCTTTAAAATTAAAGCTTAATTTGGCCCTGAATTATTCTGCATGTACTTCTCCCCATGAACAGTGAACTGAAAAAATACTCATCTATTTTAAGCACCTTGAAGCCCATTTCTGCCTTCAGCTAATGAACTATGCAAAGGAGCCTCAGTTGCCTTGGGGAAGCTTGTCAAAACCATCACAAGGAGCCTTTATAAAGCCTAAAGGACATGTATCATAACATATAAAATTTGTCACAGCATATCATTRTTACCTTTTGGGAGGCTTGTTACTMCAATTATGGATGATTAAGCCTAATTAAAAACAAAAGGCAGCTCCGTGACCAGTAGAACAAAAGGGAAACTGAGTTTATCATGTTTTGAGGTGGGCTTTTTTGGTTGTCTATTTTAGTGTGGTAGAAAATGAATCTCCATGAAGGATTTTCCTGTTATAAACATGTCCACAGGAGACCTCTGCAGGGAGGAATCTTTGGTGTCCAATACTGCATTTATGCAAGATTGTGTAGGTTGTCCGTGGCTGCCAAAATCAGACCCGTGTAATTATTTCTGAGACCTCCACCTTCTGCAAATCTCGCTGAAATGAACTGTGCAGAAATTATCAGAAGTTATTGGGGGGTGTGGGAAGAACAGAAATGCCTTTAGAAAGGTACATAATTGCCATCTGATGATAACTGGGGAACAAGGCTGAAAAAGTGCCTGACATTCAGCCTTCCCTACTGTTTTTACTGTCCTGAGTGCTTCCTTTCTCACTTGCTTTCCTTCCAGACTGAGAAAAGGTGTGAACGTGATTATGTAGAAGAATGCACACGATTCTCACCTGGCAGARGGATGGAAAGGGCAGCTTGGCCCAAGGGAGAAACTCATACTCAGCACATAAACTGCAATGTCAAATACAGGTGTGCCCTTTTCTCTGGTCTCCACAAGCCTTGCACAGTTCGTAGTGCCAGACTCAACAGGAACAGGTAGACCAGCCTCAGGCAGGCTCTGGAAAGATGAGATTTGAAATCTTTGTCATGAGGAGGGAACAGCACTCTGGTCATTAGCTACTCAGCTAATGTGTAAAAAGCATATTAGTTTTGTATCCTGCAGCCAGCCTTGCTCAGTGTGTTGGCTGTTTTGAGTTCCAAACAGAAATGCTTAACCGTCCCTCTGCACTGTGGGTTTCCTTTCATGTTTTTGTTTTTGTTGTTGTTGTTTGTTTGTTTTTTTTTTTTTTATTTTTTATTGGTGTCTAAGCCAAAGATTAAATCTGATGTCTGCCCAGAGTGTGTTTTGGGGCACCAGGACAGCAATCTCTAAACCATGCGACCAAACGACGCGGCAATGAAACTCAATCAGCACAGCACATAAGCTGAACAAAGTGCTAGCACTGACAGAGCTGTGAGCTACCAAGACAAAGCAGGGATGCTGCACAGGAAAGCTCTTGCACCTGCCACCATAGTGGAGGATACTCAAACATTAGTATTCAAATTAGTGTGTAACCTTGTGTTGTTCTAGGAGGCATTTCATAGACCTTGCATTGCATTGGCACAGGAGAGGGACGAGTTTGGTAACAATGGGCATGATCCACTGTAGTAGAAGAAGAAGGAAGGGATTGGAGGGACTGGAGGATGAGGGATGGAGAGGGATTGGGAGGATGGAGGGATGGAGGGAATGGAGGATGGGAGGGAAGAGAGGAAGGAAAGAACAGAGAAGGAAGGAAAAAGAGAAGGAAAAGAAAGAAGGAAAGAAGGAAAGGCAAGGAAGGAATGAAAGAAGGAAGGAAGGAAGGAAGGCAGAAGGAAGGTAAGAAGGAAGGAAGGAAGGAAGGAAGGAAAGAAGGAAGCGAAGGAGGAAGGAAGGAAGGAAGGAAGGAGGAAGGAAAGGAAGGAAAGGAAGAAAGGAGGAAAGGAAGGAAAGGAAGGAAAGAAGAAAGGAAGAAAGAAGGAAAGGAAGGAAAGGAAGGAAAAGGAAGGAAGAAGGAAAGGGAAGGAAAGGAGGAAAGGATCACCACTGCTGGTGGAGACCTTGTGTCATCTTGCAGATTCTGTTTTAAGCTGGCTAAACTTCAGCTAACCATCCATACAAGGAACAGATTGAAACACACATTTTATTATTACTTGCATTTTTTATAACAATGATATAGAATAAATCAAGATGCTTTGCTAGAATTCTGATCACTGTTGGTAACCTGATGGTGTACCTAAATTTGGCTAGATAAGCCTTCACAGTGAAACTTTAAAGAAGACTAAGTTGTCTAGAAATTATCAGTGTAAATTAGTTCTACCTAACAGATACTGCAATTAACTTCTGATATAATTATAAGCCACCTTTTTAAYTCTGCCAATTGTTTTGATCTTCAGGAATAGCCACACCAGCTAGCAATCTCTAACACAATGGAATAGCAAGTATATAAGTCACATATCACAAAGAAAATATTTGTAATGTGTTTATGCAAAACAAATCACTGCTCTGCTCCATCCTTTCTACCTTTTTGTAATGAAAACCATTGCCTACAGTTRTTTACTTAAATCACATCTTTTGTTATCCATGTTTTATGCCARATTTCCTTTTTTGTGATAGCTATTTATCATAGCAAAAGCAAAACAGAAGCACTTCATTGTGGGAGTTTTACAGGAGGAGGCTTTGGTGAAGATGGGATTGATACATCAAAGTCTTATCCCATGATAACAGATGTATTTAAATATTTACCTTCATTTTTGTCCTCTAAAGTTAATACAATATTTCCCGAGCATAAGCTGCTAAATGTATTTTCCCCTTTTTTATTCTTACTAAAATTGTGATTTGATGATATATTTGTAAAGCTGTGAATAGTTATTAGCATTTCTTTAAAGGCTTCAATATTTGAATGGCCAAATTCCAGCTTGAGTAATTTGATTCTGCCTACCTAAATTGCCCTCACAGTTTCAATTAGATAACYTATTCTTCTACTCTTTATTCCCTAGAACAGTTCTGCAGAATTGCTGCCACTATTAAACAGCTGCTCAATTTTGCCCCAGAGGTGACTTAGCTGATCCCTATAAACAAAACAAAATGCATAAAACAAACTTAATTTTTTTTTTCTGGATGAAAGTTGGGAAATATAAGTTTTATGTTGGGTAAGTTTTGTTTTTGAATGCCCATGTTCACGCTCATTTTAAGGGTAATGATATAGAAACCTTTCCCACAGTGTCCTATTAAGAGTGCTCAGGAAAGAACAGGACAATTGATATTCCATACCTGTTCAGAGTCTTTCCAAGGACAACCACCAAGAATATTGCCTTTAAATTGTTGGTGTCTTGCCATATGGGTATAAGAATGGCCCCACCAAAGAGCTGAAAGAACTGTAGGCTAAATGTGAACATCCAAAAATGCCTCAGAAAGGCAGCCATGTACGGCATGTCAGGTATAGTGTAGAGGGCTCATCCTCACATGAGTTTGGAAATCCTGTCAGGACCTTTAGAAGGAAATGCAACCCCAGATTATCTTTGGAAGACTTTTCCATATCCCAGAATCTCAGCCTGAAGCCATCCAGTTGCTACACAGTAATTTTACTGTACCAAGAAAATCCCATCCTTTCTACATTCGTTAAACCTGTGAGATTCTCTTCCTTAAAGAAAAGGATCAGAAGTAGCAAAGACCAGTATCTACATAATTTAAGAGAAGTTTTAGTGGGGCCACAGACTGACAGTGTGCAATGCATTAAAGATGTTTTTTTTTCCTATCCAGACCTATATTTCTGCTCTTTACAAGGGACCTGTTCAGGTTACAGTGGTTACTGCAACTTCATGGTAATGTGATGCTACTGAGAGGTCGTGTGGGAAATCCCTGTGTAACTGCACATCAATAATTAAGCACAATTTCAGAACAGGCTTTTGGATTTAGGCCTCTGTAAATTAAATCCTCCCTCTTTTCCCCATTCAGGATTTCTATAGATAAATATTCTGTAAATTAAATCATCCCTCTTTTCTTCATACAGGATTTCTATAGATAAATCTTCAACTAGGCCTCGGACAGGTAGGCCCCAGGCTTATAAAAGCTACATAGAAACTGAAATTATTCCAGGGTTCAATTAAAAAGGCRTGTTTAAATATAGAACCTGTGAAAGTTGAAGGGATATTTAAACATTTATAATTTTGAGTGCTACTGTGGCTGAACAGGGCCTCTTCTTTTCTTCCCTTTTGTCCTGTTTCCTGGGGTGGATGACATATACTTGGCGAGTACCTTGGAACAGGCATTCCTCTGGGCTTTTTTCTGCTATTCTGGCTTGAAAAAGACAACCTGCACTCCTGGAGAAAGATAAATACTCTTCTGCAATATTTCTTTCTCTTTGGGGATATAAGTCTCTTTACTTTTCTTGATGAACTGATGAGGTTTAGAGCATCACCTCAAAGACCTTCTGCACTTTGAGATTTCTCATCTTCTTTTTTGCCTATTTCTTCCCAATTCTGCTTTATTTTTTTTCCCCTGAAGTTTAATCTTCACCCACATATTTTTCATATCTGTGAATCTTCATGCAGTCCAATCTTTTTCTATATATTCTATTTCAGACAGTGAATSTCTTCCTTTTCCATCCCCATTCTGTGTCCCTTTCAGTTCTTTCTCAGCCCCAGGCTTTTCCCTGCCTCAGCATTAGGGGGAAAATGCTGCCTACCAATCTCTCTGATTATATTGAGCTGCACTTCAGGATACAGATCTGAGCTTTAGCATCACTTTCTGCCTCCTGCTTGTGCTGAAGGGCTGAGACAAATGAGACAACAATGCTCAACCCTGGAGTTGAAAATAGCATTGCAGAAAATGTCAGGGCTATAGAGTCTTAATGCAACGTAAGAACCTGGAGCAAATCAGGCCAAGTAAGGGCAGGGCAGTTTATGAATCAGCACAATATCCAACTAGYAGTGCAAATCCAAAACAAAATTAGGAGTTTACTAGAACTGTGTCAACTTCAAAGCATTAATATTTTAAATAAAACTCTAACCAAAGCATACCAGCATTCCCCCTTAAAAATCAAGGTTGCCACAGTACTATGGGAGTCTCTGTCTTTAATAATAAAACATTTGTGGCTTTTATCTGACTTTTATGACTTCCTCTCACCAGAGGATGAGCAAAGACAGCATGAAACGTGCCTTGGTGTGGTTGCTGCAAAGACTGACAGCATARGTCTCATGTGCCTCATGTTCTGTGTTCCAAAAAATGTTCTGTCATGGGTGTGGGCTTTACTTGAAACAGCAGCTCTTCCCAGATTTCTTAAATAAATTTTTTTAGTCTCAAAGAAAGCACGCTCAAAATTTTCAAATTTGCCTCATTTCTGCAGTTCAGCCACTGTTGTATAAATTTTTTGTCTGTAAGGAGAACACACTTAGTAAATGTCAGTGCCAAAGAATGGTAGTTTTGGGAGCTGTCTCCTTGTGTATCACATTCCCTAAAACATTACAAAAGTAACACTGGGCAGTTAACCCAGCTGAGAAAAAACAATGCTCTCGTAGAAAGATCTTAATTTTCTATGGACAAATTTCCTTATAGATCACATCTCCTCAACATGAAGTTGGAATGGAAATTTTCACAAAGCAGGGTGTGTAAACTATTCAGCTTTTTTTTTTTTTCTTGGCCTCCACAGTTCCACCATTGAGTTCAGGTTGTTGTATTTGGTGGTTTAGCACCAGCAGGAAATTAAACTCCAAATAAACCACTCCCTTTCCCCACCTGTTTTAGTAAGGGAGGGACAAAAGCAGACACTGTGTGTTGAGACAACAATTTACTGAAAGCAAAAAAAGTGATGAAATAAGAAAGGCACAGTATCAACAGCACGAGTAGACCAAAAAAAAAAGGTGTTTTACCCAGAAAAAAGGTGTTCACCACCTTGGCCACCAGGACCAAACCAAGATTGTGGCTGCTCCCTGCAGGATGTGTCCATGTGGCTTCCCCAGACAACAGCACTCTCTAATAAGCATAATAAATGCCATAATTTTAAAGCCAAGATTTCAAAGAAAACACACTCGACATCACAGAAAGACCCAAGCTGAAAAACATGTACATTTTTTCTGTGTTGATAGACACTCCAATGCATGAGTTATTATTGAGCACTTAATAACTATATTTGCATTACATATTCAATTTGATTTTTAAAAATGTGAATACTTCAGCACATTTACCATATGYTACTTAAGAAACCATTATCTATGGTTTGAAATAATAGAGAAGACTCTGGATCTTTGTGTCTAATTTGCCAAGGTATTCTGCATTTTTCTGAAAGCCTATAAAATAAACCTTTCCAATTAGAGATTAAAAGGAGAATAGCATTCTACTCATGAAAGAAAAGAGAAAGGAAATTTCAATTTTTAAAGAAACCACTCCACAATCATAGTTTATGTATTGACTTTAATTTTAATTTTATGGTTCTCCAAATATTCCAGATGTATAAGAAAATGTGAATTGTTACTATTMATATATTGCCACCATGTATCCATTGATAAAAGACATACAGTTTTGTATACAAGCACATCACTGGATGTTAAATGTAAACAAAACTTCTGTTTAATATTCTGAATTTGGGTCATGGTATTGAAGGTTACAGTGACATAGTGTTTGTCAGTATATTTCCTACATTTAAAATATTTTTAAACYCTTTTTTCCACACAGACAAATTTTATCACATTGATATCAATAAATATGGAACTATTGCTCAGAACATATGTAATTTACAGTTTTAAGACTGACCATGGTTAAAAGGATCCTAAACATTTCCTGAACAGAGTTGTTTAGGGTGAGGTTTCAATTGTAGTTGCTGCTGTTCAATGCTGTGTTCCCTGTAGTTTCCCACTGTGGCATATTCTCTCTATTCTGTGATATTTGGGACTTGGCAGATTACTTTAACATAATATGAACACAGGATAATGCAACCTTATTGCCTAGTGACACATGAGCTCATGGCACTGTATGACATGCAATATGGAGGCCCAGACTCTGGAATCCAATAATAGACAAAATTAAGTTATTCATTTACTTTGACATTGTAATTATAATTTTCTAGTTAAGGTTTATATGTTGGTGTATATATGCATATACACATGCATAAATATAAGTATGCAAACAGCTCTTCATAAACAGCTCTTGGATTAAATGAAATACGAGAACCTAAGTGTGAAATRCTTCAGTTTGAACAAACCTCAGACTTTGATCTTGGCTGTGAATCTTGCCATTTACACCTTCACAAGAACCCTTGCTGGTTAATTCAGTCTCACTCCCCAAACATAAGGCACCTGCTTGTTTACCATAAAGGTAAATGCTGCCATATGATTACTGACCTGGATGCTTAGTAAACTATTTTTGCATTCTTGCTATTAACTAATAACTGCAAGAAATGTTTCTGGCCTACAAAACATTTCTTATTATTTGGGTGGCCTGAATGCTGATAAGATTAGTTTCACTGCTTTTTGTCATGATCCTACATTACTTATAGACACAGATCTAGAGGATCCCCTCTGAATTTATTCAGTTAATCTGGTGGGGGCTCTCAGATCCATGCAGGAAGATTTGAAAATGATAAAGAAACCAGGAAAATGTCATTACAGCTAGAGTCAAGCCTAAGCTGGGAATTGGAGCCCTAAGCATCTTTGGGGTTTCTGGCTGGCAGTTCTCCAGCCCTGGACAGCTCTGGCCATGTTAAGCACTTTGCTTGTATTCTTCTTGTAATTAAGTTATATCAGTGCCATCTCGTGCCRATTGTGTATGTAAGAAACATGTGCATTGTATATCCAGATGTGAATTTCAAAATGGATTAAGGTAATCATGTCACATTAAATGGCGTGAAGGGACAGAAGGTTCAAGTGGGAGGCTTTGGCAGTTTGAGCAGACATCCTTAAACCAACAACATAAATTTTAATATAGTAATTGTATTAYACCAAATGTCTGTGCTAACAGGATGCTGCTTCCAGGCTATTTACAGAGAATACAAGAGAGAAGTGCAATAATATTAATATATTAATTTTTTTTTTCTAACATCTTTGTTTTTTAAATCTTCTGCAAACAATCCAGCCCAAACAAATCTTTGTTTTTATAAGCTACTCAATTTCTAAAACTCTTACTGGGTAAGACTTTCCAATTAAAATATGATTCTTTATGCTTTTTTCATAGGAAATGTTTACTCAGAYATTGCACCATGTTTTCTTCAATATATGACTTTAACATTGCGAGAAATTAAAATTTCCAGTGTCTGGTTTAAGCTCACTTCTAATAACAATTCACAGAAAAGAATCCATTAAGTTATCACATCAGTCAGGGGCACCAACACATTTTTTAACACTTTGTGGGGAACACATAAAAATAACTTTTTCCAAGCAGGGTTCATGGATAGTCAGTGAGAGCTGCTCAATGCACATTATTTAAGGYATAACACCATGGTGATCACACCCCCTTCCCTTTCTCCCCCCTTCTCCTTCTCTCTCACCTCCCAGAGCCAGTAAAACCATGTAAAGAAGAGAGATTRTGGTGTCTAAGTAACCACCTCAAAGTTAGAAAGCCACAATGATATAAAAATAGTTCTAATTTTAATAAGCAGTTAAAAGAGATTTCTTTTTATGTGAAATCCTCAGATTGGGTCCCTACTGCTGCGATATRTACAAACACCAATAAATGTTCCAAATCAATTTTTTTTGTATTAACATTAAACTGGATAACCTAAAAGAAAGGTAATTTCTATTTAATTCCAGCATCTTTACAAGTGTCCATTTTAGCTATTGTCTCAAATTACTGAGATTTATAGTTAGTTTTGTAATTATGTATGTTCTATGTTATAGAGTTAGCATAGAGTGAGACTAATTGAGATCACCATGAGAGTTAAGATTATGTATTGATAAATGCCAGGATGATATTGTGCTTCAATAATCCTCATCAGTGCAGCTGTGAAAATTAATGCTATTTCTGTATTGCACTATTTCCTTCTAACAGTTTGAATGGAAAACATCTGATCTGGAATTGTTTGCAGTGGATAAAAGCAGCCTGCATATTAAAGGATCTGACATATTTGTAAACCAGCAATTATGGCATATACCCAGCAATTTGAAATATTTCTGAATTGTTCAGCACACCCCCAAATWGCTCATGTAATGAAAGCACATGAAAATGTTATTATCATTGTTTCTAGTTGTCTTTCATTTCCCACTGGAAACTTCCTTGTCAGCTTAATACATTTTTGTTTGTTTTCAGCTCTAGCTTTATTTGGTTTTGGTCCTGGAATGAAAATGAGCTAATGACACCTTTTCTCAGTCTGCAGAGGCTTCCTCTGTCTAGCATGAGCAGATTATTTGCTCAGTGCATGATCTCAGAGTGAGATTGAGCCTTGCTGCTTTATTTRTTTATTCATATTTATTTTAGAGAAGGGGGATCCAGCATGTTTCTATACAGGACAGTGTCATCTACACCACCTGAATACTGTTAATGTCATTTTGTATCTTAAAAATAAACACAATTGACTCTTCACTGTTTTTTGTTTCTTTTTTAAAAAAATTATTAARTTCAAAGAAGAAATGAAATCTAATGAATGCTTGCCAAAGGCCCAATTTAAGAACTCATACTATTTTAAACAGTTGAAAACGGGATTGACTCAGGGATTAGGAGTGATAGTTGTATCGTTTTACCTTCGGATTTTCAGTCTGAATCTTCTCAGGTTGGTGACAAGTATTAACAGAAGCATTACTTCACAGCTTGGAATAAGATACAAAAAAACCCCAGCCACAATGCCCCCTACCCCATGCTCCAAATGTTCTATAGACATTTTTCATGCTGGAAGCCCAGAACAGCTGCAGCCCACTAAAAACCAGCTCTCAGATGGCTTTCCTGCCTAATCCATAAGTGGTGCAGAGTTGCTTTATTCCCTGCAGCACGGCCACGCAGCCAGGGAGGAGCAGGGATGGCTGCAGCCTCTCCATCAGCAGCTGCTGCCAGAGGAGCACCTGGGGAGCTCAGGCAGGCTCTCAGAACGTGGAGAGCTTCTTGGAATGCTCTGACACAAAGGGGACCAGGCTGGCACAGATTTGAAAGAAGTGCTGGATTGTGAAGGTGTCACAGGGGTTCTTGGATGAGGGAAGAGACGAGGATCTGACTCCATGTTTCAGAAGGCTTGATTTATTATTTTTATTATGTATATTATTAAAACTATACTAAAAGAATAGAAGAAAGGATTTCATCAGAAGGCTAGCTAAGTAAAGAAACAGCAAAGAATGATAACAAAGGTTTGTGGCTGCTCTCTGTCCGAGCCAGCTGGGCTGTGATTGGCCATTAATTACAAACATCACAACATGGGCCAATCAAAGATCCACCTGTTGCATTCCACAGCAGCAGATAATCAATGTTTAAACATTTTGTTCCTGAGGCCTCTCAGCTTCTCAGGAGGAAAAATCCTAAGGAAAGGATTTTCCATAAAAGATGTCTGCGACACTGGACCGGGGAGGCTTACCTCAAAAGCAAACCAGCTAGCACGAAGAATTCTGATGGTAATGCCCCAATGAAAGCTTATAAAGAATTAAAATATGACTCCTGTCATCATAACAACAGAAAACACTGTTATCATTTCAGATTGTTTCACTCATTTGCCCTGATATCCCTGAGGCTCTTTGGTTTTCTGCTCTTCATTTTGTTTGTGTGATATCAACCTAAGCATCTAGACCTGAGCACCTAGACTGCAGTGCTTTAAAACACAAACCTTGTAGAAGAATATCAAGCTGTGTGCAAACACAGCTTTAGGAGCTCAGGCAGGCTCTCAGAACATGGAGAACTTCTCTGGATGCACTGATCCACAGGGACCAGGCTGGCACACCCTCGAAAGAAATGCTGGACAGGGTAGGCTTACCTCAAAAGCAAACCAGCTAGCACAAAGAATTCTGATGGTAATGCCCCAATGAAAGCTTATAAAGAATTAAAATATGACTCCTGTCATTATAACAACAGAAAACACTGTTATCATTTCAGATTGTTTCACTCATTTGTCCTGATATCCCTGAGGCTCTTTGGTTTTCTGTTCTTCATTTTGTTTGTGTGATACCAACCTGAGCACCTAGACTGCAGTGCTTTAAAACACAAACCTTGTAGAAGAATATCAAGCTGTGTGCAAACATACTGGAGATAGATTTGCCAGTGCAACATATTGTCTCTGGTACAATCACTCAATTGCTAATAAAACCTCTGCAAACAAAAGTATCTTCAGTTTAAACAAGAATATAATAATACATATACTTTGAAACTGCAGAGCCTTCGTAAACTAAATAAATCATCAGGCCACAGCAAAGAAAAGGATTACTCTAACTCCAAAGCTAATGATAAAAGCAGTTTTTAAAGATGTCCTTAACAAAGGACAGAAGAAAATGTGGACAAAATCAGATTATTTGGATCCCCAGTAATTTCTTCTGGGCTTGTGCAACCTTCTCAGCCCAAAGACATCACATCCATGCTGAGACTGCTGAGGATTATCGAACTACAACCCCATGAAGAAAATATGAAATTATTAGCACAGACCTAAAACCAGTCTGAACAAATCATATTCATAGCTGACACACAGGGAAAAACATAGGTATGTTTGTAGTGAAAATAGATTTGTAAGTACAAGAGAAATACACATTCCTGTTCTCTTTCTCCCATAAATTCACAGACACCCTGCTGGAATTCATAAATGTTTTGAGAAGAAGAAGTTGTCTCCACTTTCCATTACTCAATTAAAAATTATTGTCAAAGGAACTATGTTTCAGAAGCTCTGAGTCCATGTAATGTCAACTTCAGACTCTTTAAAGAGATTTTAAAGTTGCTATTTTAAAAATGTAATAAAAATTAAACTTGATAAATACTTCTAGCTGTCGCTTGTTAGAGTTTTTACTACATAGATTTTAATTTCTCCATTGTATCAGGCCTTTTTTATTAGTCCACACAGATGCTAAACCAACAATGTCTATGTAAATTTCCTTATTTTCCTGCTAAAAGGATCTCTTGACACTTGTGGTTTTCCATTAAATAGTCTGAAACTTCAGCAACTAAGAAGTTTACAACATAAAATGGTGAAAATTCTCAGCATAATCTATTTGTATAATAACTGGCGTTTGGTATAGTCATGGTTTGCAAAAAAATATTTGGTTTTTTGTTCACAGCTTTTGACAAGATGAAATTTCTTTCATATTATTTCCCAGATTTAAAGGAATAAGAGTTACTAATATTAAATACAGACTTTAACTGTATAAAGTGTATAGAAAAACTGAAAACACACTTAGGAAAAAAATTCAGACATGCATGTGTATTTAATTTTGCCTAGCACTTCCTTCTTTTTATATAAGTCTCTTCTCCTCCAGTCTTCTTCTGGAGCTCAGTATTTTCTTGATATTATTACTAAGACTTTCTTCATTCTTCTCTTCTTTCGCCAAGATTCTTTTGCCCAGTAAAAATTAATCTCTTTGTACTCTATTAGATTTAAAACTGTTTGAGTCTCTTCTAATTACTTCTTTTTAACTATTTCTCCTCCTATTTTGTGTCCCAACAGCTAAAAAATAAATGAATACGGAAAAAAAATAAAGTTCCGTTATTCTCCAGTTGAAGATAAAAGGAAAGGGGGGAGAGTATTGCAGATGTCAATTGTGAAAATTACCTTGTYTCCATGATCAGCCAGACCTTGGATTTATTGAACTACAGGGCACTCTACAAGGTCTATTTAGTTTCTCACATTTGTTTCACAGCACTGAACCGAAGGAACCAAATGATTTGAGCATGGTTATTGATTAATATTTTTTTATTGCAGATATTGTTCCGGGCACTTCAGATAAAATATAGGTAAGTTTAAAAGAAAATAAATACATAAATAAGATGGCAAGCTGGACTCCTTCTCTCYTGCTCTTTCTCTCCCAGCACATGTGTATCCATTAGCCCAGCTCTGGAAAGCTCCCTGAGCAATCCATAACGATAGCAGGCACTTGGGAAAAAGTATAGGGATATTTGAAACTAAAACATATACATAAATAAAGCAGTAAGGCAGGCTGTATGCATATGTCAGCAGAGATGTGAAAGCTGTCTGAAGAATTCTGTCAGTGGTAAGTGTGCCACAGGGCAGCTACGTGAACACTCCATTGAGATGGACCAAAATAATTCCTTCCCTGAGCAGTATCCYGCAAGAGCGTGACTTAGCAGTACAAAGGACACTCACAGGACAACAGGGGATGTGAAAGCTCTGCCTGGAGGAGCACTGGCTGCTATTTTAATGAGATTCTTTTTTTATTTTTTTAATGAGTATTAAATCGTAACTGAAACGCAACATTTAAAAATTCCAAATTTCAGGCTCGCACGTAAAAGTTGTGTACTAAAAAGTACAGAACTTTGCCATGTTTTCATGGTCTTGCCAGTTTAATTCATGGCAAGAGAAAAAACTTCTCCTTAAACTCTGTTTTCTGGAGTGACTTGGGTCATGGATGCGTTCTAAGCCCTGGTGTGTCTGTTACCACATATCAAAAACATTTTCTGAATGCCTTTGGCTAAATCACAGGGAAGCTGCAAGTACCAAGGCTTCTCAAACAGCAACAGCAGAGCGAGTCTGCAGCAGCTGCTGCTTCTCAAGCCACACATTTCCCAGATTCTCACCAGTGCCTTCGTGTAGACAAACCCTTCCTGGTGACTGGAGCAGATTTTCTGCATCAAAAATGTCTTTTATTTGCATTGCAACGAAGAGATTTCATACTTGAGTGTCAAACCATGTCACTACAAGACAAACAGAAAACACTTTAATCTCAAACTACGTCTACACGACGTACTGGAGGTGTGATGACAGCACAGACATCCCTTCTAGTCTGAATTTAGCTRGCATGGGAAATGAGAAGAGCCTGCATGTGTAAGTGTAAACCAGTGGAAACCTGGTGGGGACACACCCCYGGGCTGCTAAGGAATGAAAAGGAGCCACTCTTTGGGGTAACAGATTCCTGACAGAGGAATCATCCTGTTTCTGGCACTAGCATGCAAATAGTGAGATTTTCAGCTAATTGATCCAATATCTTCCTTCTTATCTCTTCTCTGACCCTACAATGAATAACCCAGTCTTTTCCTGGATTATATTACTCCCCAGATTTTATATCTGCTTATGATTTCTTGGGATTCTTTTTTCCAAATCTGTGCAAGTTTGATGCTAACAAAGCTTCCTGGTTTATTTCAGTATGCCCCCCCTTTTTGTTTAATAAAATAACCTGGTTTTGACTTAGAAAATATAAAATATTCCTATCAATAAGTGGCAAACACTCAGTGGCAGGTGTTAAAAATAAAGGATATGTTAGAACACTTCATATGCTGCCTCACATCAGAATTTCAGAACTCTTTAACCATTTTACATTTGTACATGGCCCCTGCTTCTGTGAAATAATCAAGTATATATATATATATGTATATAATAGTAAAGATTATAAATAAAATTCAAAAGAAAAYGTTGAATTTCTTGAATTAAATCTGAACATCTGCAAAAAATTTTCAAGTGCTGCACTGATGAGAAGGAGACTGCTTCCCCACTGCAGAAAGAATGAGATTTAATCTCGTTATGAATTAGAATAGAAACATCTAGAAATATAATTTCTGGTAAAATGGAAAATCAAATTTTTGAGCAGGGCTATTAATCCTTATGCTAAGTGTGGCCTGTGTGTCATGAAAATGAGTCAGGTTCAGCCACCACAGTGGCTGGAAGCTCCTCTTGTTTGATAATGAAGAAACAAGTAGACGTTCTCTTTTGTTACAGTTCTAATTCACAGACTGTTCCATCTAACAGAATACTAATTACCTTAAGTGGATTTCACAGTTGACAGAGACCTTTGCTGGGAAGACAAGCTTGACAAAGGCAATTGAAACTTAGCTAATGAAGAATACGAGTTCCACCTTTGAGGAATGTTAAGTAAGTGCTTTGCTTTTCATGAAAGGTACCTCTTTTATATGTAAAGTAACCATAGAAATGTCAACATTTCATTTTTAGACACCTTGCTAAGTTCTGCAGAGGGTTATCAAATTACCTTTAGGTTTTCCTTTTCTGTAATTACATTTATTCATGGAGCATTTCCTTGCAGGGAAGCTGTGTGAGCCAATCCTGAGAAAGGCACACTTAATGTTTGCTTAACACAGCTTAATCAAACCAGTCTTCACAGTGACAATCACAGGGTGGCAGAAATTTCTCTTGCAAGTGAGGGCTATGCAGATGTGTGTTTAGTTATTACACAGTTACTTGAAACACACAAAAGTGCAGGTGAGAGCCAGTGCTGAAAAAATGCTCTTTTGGGATCATCTTACCTTGTTTAGCTCAAAATATGCAAATATCTGCTGCCTTTGGAGCTGCTTGAGGTCATGCCAGCTTGGAATTAATATGAATTTKGGATGCTTTAGAAGCTACTGAGAAAGATGAGCAAAACCTTGCTTGTGTGGTTGGCTTGTTCATTCAGGATCAAAACCACCTGATCCAAAAGCTTTAAGATTAARCCCCTCTTTTTTATACAAAAGTTTCTTCCTCAGTGTAGAAGATCTGATGRTGCTACAGCATTCTTACACACTGATGTGGTCCTGTGCTGCTGGGGGTATTTTATGGCTCACCTGCATTTTTCAGGGAATTAAGTCTTCAGSTTTCAGCACCAGTAAGGTGTTTGGCATGCAGATAACTTATAGTTGTTCAYGTAGTGGAAAGTTTCAAAGTCTCCTTAAAGCCAGAAAGCAGTTTAGTTTCCAATTATCCCAGGTTTTACTGAAGAAGCCAATCAGAGAAAGATTCCTTTGAATAYAGATCTAGTTTAGAGTTGTTGCTCTCCCTTTTCTGAATCATGTCCTACATGATAGTTTCAATTATTTATTACAAGGCAATGGTAAAAAAGTGTTAATTAGCAAAGATGAAAAAGACCGACTCAATGGGAGCTCCTGTAAAGGAGCTCTTATTTCTAATGCCTGAGGTGACCACTAATTTACAGCTTTTGATAGCTTGCATGCATGGTTCACAGAATAAATTGGTCTTGGGGAAAATACACCTTATTCACTGTGGTTAATAAAGAAGATCTAGCTTTTGCTGTTGTTTTGCTTTTATTTTTTTCATTCGTGCAATTTAGTTTTGATAAAATGGTTTAACTCGGCAGTGTTAGAAATTAAAATATCCAAAAAAGACAAAGAATGACACTGGAACTGCAAGATTTTCTCCATCCAGCTGAAATGCCCATACCCAGCCCAAGAGACCAGCTCTAAAAATAATAATGCTTTTTTTCTCATCTCTGTGCCAATGTCAGCTAGTCTTTTGCATCTTATWAAAGCTCCCTTAAAAAGCTTTAAAAATACTAACATCACAAGATCTTTGCTTTTTTTTGTTTGTCTTAGTAACAATAAGAAAGAGGAAAAAATAACACACAACTAGATRGTTATGCTAACAGAAATCATACAGAAGGCTGAAACTAAAATTTCTCTTAATCACAATGCATWAAAAAATCTTCATATTTTATTTTTTCTATTTAATCACAGCTAGACCTACACAACAGTGTGAAACAAGTTTCTTAACAAAATTAAGTATTTCAAGTAATTAGACTACTGGGGAAAGGTAAACAACACAGTTGCCAGAGGTCTGGTATGACTCTTTGCCTGTAATCTCCAATGGAGATATCAGCTTGTTTCTTGAAAGTTAAGACACAGGAATTCATATTTATCACTGGTTTTCCTAACTGTATTTTATGTAGATGTGGCTGATATGTGACTTGCATGTGAAGGATTCTGTCTCTCCCTCCCTGCCCCTCCCTTATTCTCAACTCTCCCAATCATTACCAAACAACCAAGCAAACAAAAAACCCACCAAAACCCCCACAAACCCAAAAAAAAAAATCAACTAAATAGGTCTACTAATTTTGATCATTTATTTTGCCATTTAACATTTTGTTAGGTCAAGAGAACCATGTAAAATTCTTAGCGACCACCATGGGACACTAGGAGTTCCAAGGATCCAAGGTGTGCCACGCATCACTCACAGCCAATCCTTCAAGGAAAGCAGGAGTCTTGAATTCTGAGGTTTTTTTTTTTTTTTGCTTTACCTCAGGTCATTGCCTTGTTGTTCAGCTGCTAGAAATTACCAGATATTGTTTTTCTAATGATGTCTGAAAATGTGAAGTTTTTTGAGCAAGTGCCTGTTCCATCAGGGCTAACCCAGAGTCCAGACTGTCCATTTTACCCCTTTCCAATCCTGTTGCTCTTGTTCATGCCTGTATTCATCATGTTGTTTCTCAACATCACAGCCCTGCAGGAAACAATTCAAACCTCCAAGCAGATGAATTCACATGAAAAACTCGCTCTTTTCTAAATTCTTTGTGTTTAGATCTTTCAAGCCTTTCAGATCTTCCTCAATTAACACCTCTCCACTTAGCCTATTTTCCTTGTTTATTTGTTCATTTTGTTGTTGTTTTCTTTATTAATGAGATATTAATTGACAGTCTGTAATGTTCCTCATGCTTCAAGGTTTTTTTCATCTCCTGATGAGCCTTGCTGAACATGAAATGAGAACAATGAACAAAGTCATTGGGAGAGTTAAACTAAAAAGAACTATAAAATGGTAGAGCCCAGAATCAACAGCAACACATAAAAGATTAACATGATGCTGCTGTTGTGATGAGTTCATTATCACCATGCTCTAGTCAGAACAAAGGTGTGAAAGGAGATGAAGGTTTAACAAATTTAGGGTGTGATGTGAAAATRAATGAGATAAGCACAGTCTATGGAAAATTGCTGTGGGCTTCAGGACACTTAAAATCCAGGAACAACTAAAATTCAGGTACTTCCAAACTAACTGAAATGTCTGAGTTTTATAGACAGAAATGTGAATTTATTGGTCTGGGTATCTGAGGTGCAAATCCTCACCTGGAGAGGAGTTTTTGGAATTCGAGTTTTTGGAATTCGAGTTTTTGGAATTCAAGTTTTTGTAAAGATGTGGTAATACTTGATTGTACTGTTTTAAGGACAGAAAGTAATGATCTTCATTCAATTGTCATTCTGTTCTTCAGGTTTTTAACGTTCTGGAAAATATTTTGGGTATTTAGCACTGCWGAAGATAGACAGAGATTTACAAACAGTGATTGTCCCCATTACCTTATAGAGGCTTCCAGCCTTTTTTCATTACCCTTTATTACCCTCTGTGCATTGATCAGAAGGCTCATTAAGAGTAGATGAACAGTTCTTACATAGCTGAGGCTGGATGCCATGAATCTCACACCTGCTGTCATGTGGCATGGTGTCACCTGTGAAAATTCCTGCCTCCTTAAATTCCCCTACTCTGTTTAAAACCAAAAAAAATATGCTTTTTTTTTTTGCATACTTGCATGTCTTCCCATGAAAAGTCTTTATTTTACCAAAAAGTGAAAAGACTAGTGGGTGATTTCAGAGATTGTGCTCAGATATTTCTTTCAGCCAGGGCCAATGCCAACATCAAACATTAAAAATAGCTTGAAAGCACAGAGAGCAGAGGGTATAATCTGCTGGTGTTGAGGTGGGAGCATTTTTTTTATACTGATTATTTTCTCTTTCACTTTCTGGTGGCATAAAAAACCGTGTCACTCAGTTTTAGAGATTGGTTCTGGGAGTAGGCAGTAGGCTTAACCAATCAGGAAATTAGAGTCCCTATCACACAGCTTCTCTAGTGAATCACAGAAGGGAGTGAAACAAAGCAAAARGGGATTTATTAAAGATAAAATTTAATTAAAAAGACAGAAAATGGAATATAATAAATATTAAAATAAAGAAATACCTTCTGGGGCAGGTAGTGACATGAACATGGGATTAGTTTTAATAAGGTGAATAACCCTTCACTAATATGAGTATTGGGGTCAGAGACTAGCCGAAGCATTTGAATATTTTCTTGGGTTCAAATTATTCTTTTCCAGATATGAAACAGTCAGCTTTTTTCTCTTCTAGCTGCCTGCACATAATTTTGAAAATTGTTTGGTAGACAAAAAATAAATAAGATTGGAAAACTACAAGTTTTGTTTCGTAAGGAGGGGGAATTAAAGCCTCTTCCGTTTTAATTAAGTTCTTCAAATTTCAGTTGAGTTACCAGAAGTACCACTGGTGCACCAGAAGACACAAAAAAATCAGTTAACTCATGTTCCTGTACAAAAGTGGATGACAAGTAAAACTAAAATGGCAAGGCACATTATGCAGATTTTTTGTGACTGGCAGCTTAAGATTTACATAAAATTAAAATAACCTTTAAAATTAGGACAACCAGGTCACTCTAATGTGATCTGAATTACTGAGCTRATGATATTCTTATCCTGCCATGTCTTATAGCCACTGCTGCTGAAAATCCAAACCTGTGCAAGAAAAGTTAAGTTGGAAGAACTACCCTGAGAAAACTACCCCATATTTCATTGGTGGTACAAGTGAAGGCAAAATACAGTTCTTACATAAATACTTAAAGACAGAAATGTCTACAACTATAAATAAACAAATCAGCTATTATTTCATATTACTCTCCCTTCTACATTTCAGACCAGTGGGTTTCTTTATGCAGACAGAGATTTGATTTTGGTGCATATTCTTAATATACTGTAAAGAACAAGACTGCAAAGTCATCAGTTCAACAGCAGTAATAAAATTACCAAATAATAGTTAATTGATTTTCTGAAAAGTATAGTCAGGATCCAGCTGCATRAAAGGTACTTTTATGCTGTACTAGTGGTAAAAACAAACCCAAAACTGGATTAAGTGGCCAGCTGGGGATACTGACCCCATAATTGAAGACCTGAGTGGTAAACAAGTATTTTAATTATCTCAATGAAAAGAGTGTCCAGGGGGAGAGGGGAGGAGTGACCAAAGGACATGGTATTGTGGCAGTCTTCTAAAGATCCAATCATTGCTTGAGACTACAAATTAGAGGAATCATGAAGAATATATAATCTTTAGGATTTCATAGTCTCATATTTCCCATTTCAGGCTCTCCAATGGATGGCAGAATCCAGGCTGCTAGTTGTAAATAACCAGGTATGAAGACTTCCTTGTTTTCAGGACAGGAATTTTAACCCTGTTTTCTGAGCGTGTCTCTTTGTCCTTTGTGTGGGAGGCTGTTTTTAACAGTCTTATACTGATAAAAATGGCGACATATTTTTTGTAAGGTGTCAGTAGGGTTCTTAGATGTGATCTGTCTGAATTTATCATTAAGCAAATTATATATTGTTGTCTACAAGCTTCTCTTCCAATTAGAGAATGCTTCCAACCATATATATAAATACATACATAGCCTTGCAAGCTCTACACAGCTGTAGGTCCATATTTCTTAAGTAACTTGATTCATCCACTCCAAACATTGGGCAGTGTTCACAGTGGTGGCCGTGGGACAGATGCATCTCAGCATTTCGTGCAATGATTTGGGTGTAAGCACAAAATCACTGCTGATAAAACGTGTGGCTGAGGCAAGGATTGGTTGAGTGTTCAATAATTATAATGGTGCCTTGCACTCGTCGGGGATGCTATGGGTTACAGTGGTGATATTTATCTGATATTTATGTGGCTTGTGCTGGGTCTGTCTGTGCTCTGAGGCTCCAATTCAAAGGCAGGCAGCCTAATCAGGGTGTTGTTTTTCAAAGTCTTTTAATGATAAAAATGGCAACATATTTTTTGTAAGGTGTCAGTAGGGTTCTTAGATGTGATCTGTCTGAATTTATCATTCAGCAAATTATATATTGTTGTCTACAAGCTTCTCTTCCAATTAGAGAATGCTTCCAACCATATATAAATATATATATAGCCTTGCAAGCTCTACACAGCTATAGGTCCATATTCCTTAAGTAACTTGATTCATCCACTCCAAACATTGGGCAGTGTTCACAGTGGTGGCCGTGGGACAGATGCATCTCAGCATTTTGTGCAATGATTGGGGTGTAAGCACAAAATCACTGCTGATAAAATGTATGGCAAGGATTGGTCGAGTGGTAAATAATTATAATGGTGCCTTGCACTCGTTGGGGATGCTCTGGATTACAGTGGTGATATTTGCCTGATATTTATGTGGCTTGTGCTGGGTCTGTATGTGCTCCAATTCAAAGGCAGGCAGCCTGACCAGGGTGTTGTTTTTTAGAGTCTTTTAATGGTAAAAATGGCGACACATTTTTTGTAAGGTGTCAGTAGGTTTCTTAGATGTGATCTATCTGAATTTATCATTAAGCAAATTATATATAGTTGTCTACAAGCTTCTTTTCCAATTAGAGAATGCTTCCAACCATATATAAATACATACATAGCCTTGCAACATCTACACAGCTGTAGGTCCATATTTCTTAAGCAACTTGATTCATCCACTCCAAACATTGGGCAGTGTTCACAGTGATGGCTCTGGGACAGATGCATCTCAGCACTTTGTGCAATGATTTGGGTGTAAGCACAAAATCACTGATGATAAAATGTGAAGCAAGAATTGGTTGAGTGGTCAATAATTATAATGGTGCCTTGCATTCGTCAGGGATGCTCTGGGTTACAATGGTGATATTTATCTGATATTTATGTGGCTTGTGCTGGGTCTGTCTGTGCTCCAATTCAAAGGCAGGCAGCCTGACCAGTGTGTTGTTTTTTAGAGTCTTTTAATGATAAAAATGGTGACACATTTTTTGTAAGGTGTCAGTAGGGTTCTTAGATGTGATCTGTCTGAATTTATCATTCAGCAAATTATATATTGTTGTCTCCAAGCTTCTCTTCCAATTAGACAATTCTTCCAACCATATACAAATACATACATAGCCTTGCAACCTCTACACAGCTATAGGTCCATATTTCTTAAGCAACTTGATTCATCCACTCCAAACATTGGGCAGTGTTCACAGTGGTGGCCGTGGGACAGATGCATCTCAGCATTTTTTGCAATGATTTGGGTGTAAGCACAAAATCACTGCTGATAAAATGTGAAGCAAGGATTGGTTGAGTGTTCAATAATTATAATGGTGCCTTGCACTTGTCGGGGATGCTCTGGATTACAGAGGTGATATTTATCTGATATTTATGTGGCTTGTGCTGGGTCTGTCTGTGCTCTGAGGCTCCAATTCAAAGGCAGGCAGCCTAACCAGGGCGTTTGAACTCTCAGCACTGTTCATTAGCTCATTGAGCTCACATCCCTGCTGCTCTCCCTGCACAGACCCTGTTTTGCTGCTGTCTGTGTTTGGAGTGTTGGTAGAAAGCGTCTGTGTCTTCCTTAAAATCCCTTCACCCTTGATACTCTGGGCTCATTACAGCAAAAGCAGTTCCAAAAGAAGAAAATGCAGTTCTTTTCATCTTAATAAAAAGGAGTTGGAGTCCTACCTGTGCTACAGGGGACTCAGCTAAGGTTTCTAAGGACAGGCATCTGTTGTGGGGATTATATTGGATAAACAAACTTAGATATGGAAAAAAATTAATTAAAGTAAAGCTATCTTACAGTCTTCAAAACTCAGAAATAATGGAGAGGAGCAGTTAGGTGGTGATAATCCTTTAGGTGGCACTGAAGATATGGGTGCTTGAATGTTTCATCCTGATCTCAAGTCCACACTAAAAAAAAAGAAAAGCTGAAAAATTTTGAAAATAACGAGTCAAAAATACTAGACAAAATTTTTAGATTAAAAAAAAAAAAGTCTCAGTCTCTGGTGTTTTCAGCAAAAGCATGGGGCAAAACCTGTTTATTGACTTCTATGTGAAAGAGAAGAAAATATTGAATTTTGAAAGGTTCTTTTTAATCCCTTGAAGGAAGGTCTATCAAGCACCTGAGCACCAAGCAAAGTGTGTGACTGCCTCACAGAGGGCCACTAGCTGATGTGATTTTAACCCAATGGCTTCAGATTGGGATTTTGGAGACTGCAATCATATACTYGTGTAGGTATGTGTTTGTAAGCAGTGAGGATTAACTGTGAGGCAAATAAAAATCAACAACTCTGTTTCTTTGAGAAAAAGACCTGGGAGGAGATGAAATGTAATACCTCTGGTACTGAAAAGTTCAAACTAAATTAGCTAATGTTCCCTCCTGCGTTTAATATCCATGAATCCACGTTTTCTTATGCTCCAAGAGCATATAAATGCATCATGAATAGAAGCATTTTTATGTTTTAATGACACATTGGTCCCTGATAGGTATGGTGTGTGTGACCATGTGTGTTACTGTGATAGATTGAAACTCCTGCAGCAATAYCAGGTCTCCCAGATGCAATATTGCAGCCTCTATTTGCATAAGCACTTCAGCTGTGGAGTGTAGTACATTTCCTTCTCTGATCGGCACAGATTTGCAGAATTCACTTACACACAAGTCTGTAGAGAATAAAAGAGTACTTCAGGTTCCATAAAAGTTACACTTAATGGCTATTTTGATTGCTGTGATTTTCACCTCAAATTTTACATTTAAGTATTCRATGCATTTCTACCAAATCTATCACAGGAGAATTCAACCTAAAATGATTCAATAATCAAGCTGGCAATTTTTTACTTTTCAGTTTTTCATCCTGAATGTAACTAGCTTATTCTTGATTAGCCWATTAGCACTACTGCTTTTTAATTACTGTTTGTTAATTGTTTTTTAACTGGATTGCTAGTAAACCTTCCAGTAGTCTTGTATAAAAGAAAATCTAAAAAAACACTTACCAGTTGCTTTAAAAATCAAATCTAAAAAGAAAGGACTTTCTTATAGGTCTGTGTAGAAATAGAAGCATRCTGATAAATAAATGTACTGGGCTACATACAAAATTATATTTTTAATTAAAGAAAACCCCATGTTTGCTGTGCTCAGCCTAGAGGAAAATGTCAAAAGGTTTGACATATTAAAAAACCTGCCACTCACCCAGAGAAAATCATCTCTTTTGAAGCTGCTGCAGTAGTTAAGGCACTCTTAAACTTGGGTATCTTAAAAAAAAAAAAAAAAGAGTAAATTTTAAAATATTTTCTGTTATATAAAATTTTCTTGTTAGTGAATTCTGACATGGACACACACTATGATAAATATTAATAAGCCACTTAGAGAATAAATATCTAAAAGTTAGTAAATACACAGTTCCTAAGCAACTCAAGTCATCGTGTCCTTCCCCAGGTTTCCATTATAGATCTGTGCTCCACAGTCCTTCTCCTCACCAGCACATTTTGACATTGACTGCTCAGCAGTGATATTTGAATTGAGYTTTTGCCTAGGAGCCATAAGTTCAGAAACTATATACTCATTTTTAGTACAATCTGTGACCACAAAAGACGCACAAGAAACTGGTTTTCATCTCCATTTTGACTGTGCAGTACAATTACCACAGTTCAGTCACCTTGGACATTTCACACCACATTTCTGTCTTACATTTTCCCTATTTCCTGAACTCTTCTTACAATTCCCTTCTTCACAAAAAATTCTATGAAGGCTTTAAACGAAAGGTGAAATATGGAATTATTTAAATCAGGAGAAAGGCTAAAAAGCKGCAGGGTAAAGCTGCCACTCAAAGGGAGCTTGGCAAGCTGGAGAAACCTCATGAAGCTCAATCTAGGAAAGCACAGAGCCTGGCACYTGGGGCTCAGGATTCCCACACACCTCTGCTGATGAGCCACAGGGTTATCTAGAGATGTGCAATGGAGATTTTGACTGGGCCTAGGCCCTGAGCAACCTCGTTGGACTCCAGAGTGGAATCAGGGTTGAAGTTGCTTTGAGTCAGGTGCTGCATCTCCAAAAAAAAAAAAAAAAAAAAACCCTTCCTGGAAAAACAAAATTTAAAAATTCCATATCTTCTATCTCTGTGCAGCTTCTTTCAGTTTTGTGCCTGAAAGAGCTACAGTGGCTCTTGGGATCTGAACACACACAATAGAGTTGCACATTCTCCCTCTTATGTTCCCCTCCAAAAAGCATATGATAATTTAGACTGCAAAAGAAAGGCGTTGTCTGCTCGTTTTATCGATTTTTCATCTCTTTAAAATACAACTGGAAAGAATGTCTTTCTTCCTTGATTGGATCTGAAATGCCATGAGACTACACAGCAGGTTGCTCTTTCTCAACTATAAATTTTATTGCTACTACTTCCCAAGTTCTCTGCTAAACATGGACAGCTTGTGAAATACTTCAACCTGTCTGGCTTCTGACAGGCCTTCCTACAAAACTCTGAGTCATCCAAGAACACTCTGTACCTGTCATGACTATCACTCCACAAACCTTTCTTCTGCAGAAATATCCACTGGGAACCACAGAATAACAGCAGCATTAGCCAAAGTCCCTCTTTCTGTGCAAGAGCACGCAAGCTGAATTTACTTTTGTGTCATAACTCTGAATTTGAGAAGAATGCTGCTCCCAATTTTATAGGAATGATCAGAGCACTGCAACCATTCGAATACTTTTGGTTTTTTTCAGGGAAAGACAGGTAAAGATCAGGCAATGTCTAAAAAAATAAAATATAGCAGAACCATACTGCTAAGTATGTTATTTAATAGYTATTGATATTGGCATAAATTGAGCATACAGGGTTTTTAATCTACTGCTAATAGGAATAATAATATTGATGATGATGAAGGCAAATAGTTTAATACTCTTCTAGCTAGCTTTGCACTAGATATGCTCTATGGCTTGGACACCACTATGGAAAAGCCAAGTTGCACAAGGAAATATTGAATTTGTGTCAAGAAAACTGCTTACATAGTAATACACTTATTGACTTAATCAAAAAATGCAAAATGACTGTGCTTTATAACACTTAGAAGATCATTAGACATAGTATCTCTCTCCTGACATATTAACCTTTCTACAACCATGGCCATATATACTTGTCAGGGGTGRTTTTCTTTGGGTGTTTGTCTTTTAGTAAACATAAAGTTAAACAACATAACTTTGACTTTCAAAAAGCAGGTTTATTGAAATTGTTGGATATGATTTTCAGGCTATGAAGATTTAARTGTGTTCCAATATTTCTAAATTGCTGGAACCATAGAAATTAAGTGTRCCTTTCTTCATGGCTTCCCCACAGTTTTCTCCATCTGTTTTTTTTAAAGGTCTCCAACTTCCATTAGGTTAAAGATTTTACATTGCAGAATGCTTTTCCAGAGTTTCTGATGTCAAATTTCCCTAGAGTCACATTAACAAATTACATATATRTGTAATATGCTTTCAAAACACATAAAACTTGCATTCCTTGAGAGAATTTTCTTGCCAGTRCATTGATTAGGAAAATGTTCCTTAATACCTACATCCTTTATTTAAATTGCCAKTGTTTAATTAGGTATTATTGCTGAATTAGGGATTGATTTCTTATGTCAGGATTTATTGGTCCAGGCTTCTCACCCTTTGTAGCCAAGTTCTCTCAGAATAAAAGAGTGTGGTGAGCTTTCATGCTGGCAATGCTGGATGCCAGCTGATCTAATGGTTAAAGGCCAGAGGAATAYAAAAGTTATTCCAATTCATTTTAGCTGCCAACAGCAGATTGAGATTGTCCAGGTAGACCTTGCAGAGAAAGGCTTTCCCCTTTTTAGGAGTTATTAAAAAAGTTCTATGTCCTCAAACTTCCTCCAAAAAACTGCTTTTGCTGCAGAGYTATTGAGCTGGAAGTGTATTTGTTTTGGGGGGGATTAAGCACTGCTAGTGTAATCCACTGTTTCATCCACTGACTTCTGCACTAGAAGCATGGACCCTATTTTAAATAGTCACCTCTCCACTGAATTAACCACTTCTAGCAAATATTTGGGCACATAACTTTTGTTTCTTTGGAATGAAAACTGAATTGATCCATTGGCAAGACAATCCATATCTTTAGGGTTATGGAATAACAAAAACTGCACCACAAGAATTTCTGAAAACTATTAAAGAAGATGCAGTGAAGAAACAGATGTATTAGAAACATCAGCAATCTTCTGGTTGTCATGTTCAAATTACAATTTTTGAGAGAAACTGGCTACACTAGATTAAGAGAGAAACCTACAGAATGAAGACAAAAGGTCTCAGTTTTTAARACATACCAATGAACATACAATGAGATCATATTCTCCTGAGATTCCAAATTCACAGGGTCAGATTTTACTGTCATTAACTTGAGCAATYATTGAAGGAATTTCTACAGTGCAGCAGAACATAGACCAAAACTCTCAATTCATAGTCATCCTGCTTTCATCAAATTTGTGGTTTGGACRTGATTAAGAAACAGAGCTACAAAACTAACAGAAAATAGCCTGCTATTGTAAAATTTCTTGCCAAGAGGAAATCAAATACTGCAAAATAGCACTGAAAGACATGCAGGTGTTTGGGTCTGTGCTTTGGACTCCTATCAATTTAAGAAGGACAGATGCTTAAGAAAATAAAAAAAAAAAGGAGAAGAGTAGAAAATGGCAATAACAAAATGAATTTGAGCATACTTACCCAAGGTGATTGCTATGCATGTAATGAATGCATCATTGATGACTTTCTGTCCTAGCACCATCAGAAAGAAAGCGCCTTCCATTTCCTGTTAAGAAAATAAAATTAGTTCCACCCAATACTGACCTTTGGCTAGTTTAGCTTTCCCAGAACCCTTTGGTATAATTATTTTAAGAAGGTGATAAGTAATGGCAGCATCTAATGCAATGATGTCCATAATGCATCATCTCCTATACCAACAAAACGATAATCGTTACAAAGGACTCGCCTGCRGTGTTCTCTATTCCCATGGCAGAAGGTAATGACTGAAGAAATTCAATATTGGGTCTAAGTTGCTGCTTCTTCACAAAGAAAAGGGATGAACATCTTGGAGAACTGAAAGAGCTGCATAATCAATGGCTCCTCCCCTAAGGTGCATGTGGTGAATGGAAAATWATAAAACAATAGATGCGTCTGATGTTTGAATTCAGGATCCATCATTTCACAGGTTCAYAGCCATTGTTTGATCTACATAATTATGCTGAAAATTTGAATTAAACTAAGAATAATTAAATAAGAAAATGAGCTGAACCTCATTTCGAAAGATTGGTTACAGTTAGAAAATATTTTTGCGTGTATAACTTAAGTTTGTTTGACAATGGAAATACAATTACGTGCAAGAATCAGAAGCAATATATGCAAATAGGAAGCAATATATGCATCCATTATTTTCAGATGTTATATGAGAGAATAAAGAAAGTAAAAAAATGGCAAGTGATCCCCTGACCAAAAAAAAAAAAAAAAAAGGCTTTTTTGATATTTTAAGGAATCAGTTTCCCTGTCCAGTTCACTGCTAAGCTGTGGATATACAGTAGTACCAACACAGCACCAAGAGGGGCAGGGGGCAGCGGTTGGAGATAAGGACATTTAAGCCAGTATTGCCTCCAAAGATATCTCATGGCACCCTTCTCCAGAGGGATAATTCAGTCCTTGGGAAGAGCCCATGCTCCTCAGCTAAACGAGGCAGCAGCTCAAACCCTGCCGTGCGTGGGCTGCACCATGACCCCGATGCCTGTGAAAGCACTCTGGCTGTGACCACTCACMCCTCATCTGATCCCTGAAAACCAGGCCTTAGAAGGTGTATAAAGTACTTACTCGCTTCTGAACATGCTTTAAAGCCATCCCTTGAAGCACAGGGAGTTTATTTTGTAATCTCTGTCCAGCAGCTGAGTGACAAAAAATATACTGCAGTGCGGTGCWGAGTCAGTGCTTCCCTGCAAATTATTTGAAATATTATAAAAATCACTTTGTCTAATCGAGGCACCATTTCCTGTCCAAAGGGAAAGGTCAAGYTATTGTCAATGATGTTTGATTAAATATTTGCTAATTTATTTTTCATTAACAAATGCATTTGTTAGTCCCTGAGATAGCCTCAAGGACTCAACACTAGAAAGTCTTTGACCATCTTTTTGCAGATTTAGAATTTTTTTTTGTGAAAAACATTTTTAGAAATGTTGCTTTTGTGATCTAATCAAAGTAAAGGAACAATGAAATATGATTTAAGTGAGCATTATAAAAAGAGCTAGTAAACAGTTATCTTTGCACAATCTATTTTTGAGTAATTTTGAATAAGAATGAATTCTTTATTTTCAGTCTGTTTGAAAATAATTTATGAACAGAATTAGGACAGACATTCTTGAATATGTTAATTTTTGTAAGTTGTTTCCCCAGTTCTAATAAATGTTAATTTTTTATTTATTTTTTTTTTAAATAAAATATACCCTRTTACAGCCTTTATTTCTCAAGGAAAAGAATGTGACACAATCTGAAAATGCATTTTTTAATCATGCTTTTCCGAAAATTGGGACAACTGAAAGTGGAGAGTGAGGGGGAAAGAGGCTCTGTACTATTCTTTACTAAGAACAGAATATTATATTAATATATAAATTCTTTTTCTATGTATTATAATAAAAGCTCCATAGTATCATTTCATAGTGACTTTATTTTTTTTAAATTTAACATGTACTTGAAAAGATGAACAGAAGACTTGATGGTGCATTTCAGTTACCACTTACTTATTTCCACATAATATATGCTTTAGCTGATTTTACTTGCACTTTAGCTTTTTATGGTAATTGCCTACTTATCCTGTTCTCATCAACTAATCGTGAGTAATTATTACCTCTCTAATTGACCAACAATTACTACTGTATCTTCTTTTTGCTAATTAAAGGCTTATTTAGGAGAATTTTTAATTTGCTGTAGTAACTTTTCCTTCTTGGCCAGCAAGTCAAAGTATTTATTATATTATTATTATTTTTTTTTATTTTTGTGCTGCTTGTATGAGGCAGTGCATGCAAAGCTCTCTAAGAAGATTATATATAACACCTTATATCTGCCATAAAAGGGCTCAGCTGAGGCGTATGTTATTGTTAAATGTCTTGTAAAAGGAATCTGTGACAAAGTTTCAGTTACGATATGGAAAGTGCTCTAGCACTCAGGAAAAAAATCAAGAAAATAAAATGATTTTTCCCACGGATAATTTGTTAGGGATCTTATTTCCAGCTAACTCCCAGCTCACACAGTCTTTAATGAGAWCCTAAAGATAACATTGTATTGGTGAAGTCTCTGCTCTTTGCTCATGATGCAAAGGTGACAGTCACCATCAGGCAGATCTGTCCTCAGGCCTCTAAAATTAGGTGATTTCAGTCATCTTGGAAGCTGGTCTGAAGCAGAGCAGGGAGCAAGGAGACCCCCATGGCTWCTCTTCCACCACACAAGCTCTGCAAGAGCCCTGGTGCTGCTGCCATGCACAGAATGAGGAGATGCACAGGAATGTCTGGGGAGATGCTCTGAAGATGCTCATGGAGGGGATCCTTCATGTGGGAATCCACAAAATSAGAGGGTTTTGGGAAAGCTGCAAAAGGCAGGCCYCAGAGACAGYAGAACTGTGATTAGAGCTAAGCAGCAGCCATGAGATTGGTCAGCAGAAAAATTATTTAAACTGTAGAAAAGCAAGGACAAATAGAACAATGGTCTGTGTATTAATGCTTGTCTAGAATAACTCCCTAAGCTACAGGAAGTTTATCTAGCAAGATATTAGGAAGGTTGAAGCTCAATAATGGAGCTCTGTGCGTTGTGTTTTAAGGCTTACAAGCAGGTATTGTATTTGAAATAAGCAAGCATTTTTTAACCAAAGGTACCTGTGCTTATAGTGGTTGGATAGAACTGCTGTCAATGTGCTTTTGCTTTGTGTGATTGGTCAAAAAACTCATAAAGTAAGTTGTAACATTAAGTTCTTGGTCTGCTGCCTGGGATGTGAGCTGCTGGCATCTTCCCATTGTCATCAGCATGTAATGAGACTGATGCTGGAAAATCAAACAGCTCAAGGCACATTCCACAGCAGCCCCATGCCATTTGTGATTTGTACACAGACCCCGGCCGGCGTCACCTTCACACCTAAATCTCTGGGAAGTCATGTGGCAGCCTCAAGTATAGAAACAGAAAATGAC